>CM029363.1:5189535-5238433 GCA_017140985.1 Hormaphis cornu
AATATAGCGCGTATAACTATAGTTTATATTTGAAATAATTCGTATACTTTTATGCTTCGATGGACTACTAATTATTAAAATAATATTATACTTGTAAAATTTAATTTAAATTAATCCATATTTTAACTGTTCGTTTTTATTAGTACCGTAATAGTATACCTACAGCGAGTTAGAAAGTGAGAAAGTACACGGATAAAAATAATATGAAATGCAATTGTTTTAATTACAATACATTAAAGTTTATACGCGGTCGGACGTTTTCGAACGTATATTAATTATAATATTATGTTTCTATCGTTTAACAATTCAGAGAAACTACGTGGTAAAAATCTTTTACAGGTTCGATATCGGTTTTTTTCCTCGTACAATGTGTTTAGTGTTATAACGTTTCTTGTCATAAAAACGTGTTTATAAAATCAAAATATAACCATTTATATGCAGTTTAAAAGTAGTTTGTATTTTCTCAAGACTGTACGTGAAAAGTAAGTTACTCGTCCGCTACGTCACTGAGTGTTTTCACGATGATCGTGGTAGTCAGGTTTTCGAGATTTTATTTAGTTGTTTAGGGAAAAAATCACGCAAAAGACTGGACCGGTAAAACGTTTTTCCTACACCACATTTCGTTTTGGGCACAGCGGGCAATGTTGTTAGGGAATCTTAAGTACTTCACATATGAAACAATAATTAACTTTTTGTTTTGAAAAATGATACAGGGATCATGTATAATTTTCGTTATTAAAAAAAGTATTCTTGAAATTTAATCCTCAACAACGAACCCTAACAACTTATGAAAAAAAAATAGATTTTTAAAATTTGGCCAACGACACAGTTGTAGGTATATCAAGCAATGTGTTTGTAGATTGTACGTTCAAAAGTCTTCTATGAGTAAAACTATAAGCTTGTGGGAAAGAACTTAAAATGCAAAGTTTTCGTTCTCAAACTGTTGGAACCGACTTAGGAAAAATTGTTACGAATATAATTATTGTATTAGTATACGTGCGTAAGTTTGGGTTAGTATATTATGTAAAATTTTAAATGTGTTTTTCGTCATTACTATAATACGTTTACTATCGGCTGTTCAATTTAATTGTTTCCCGTATGTTCTAAAATTCATCTATGCGATGGCATCTTATTTAAAACACATCTATGATTTCACATTTCTCGTATTGGATAAATTTGTTTTACCTATTGTATTCATCCGATACAGGTCGAAACAAATTGGATTGGACACGACGTTTCTAGAACTTTCGGCTCCAGACAACAGTTAAAATATAATTACTATCGTAAAATGCTAATTATTCCATCGTTTGTGCGTACGTCATATATTATTATTATTATACAGTGTTTACGACGAACTGATAACGAAACGTGGATTAGTGGTAGACGAGCGAGCGACGTCATCGCGCACCATTCACACTATATGAGACGTACACCGTTTTAAACGGTATGTCCACGGTTCGCTGTTGTTACGGTGCTTTGGGATGCATCCATAAATAATTAGCGGTAATTATTGCAAAATAACACATTATGGTAATCGTTTTAGACGTTTCTCGAAAGCACGGATCCGGTGGTAATAAATTCTTACGACGTACAGTTTGTACGAAAACGCTTTAACAGCCGCATTTATATATTTGGTTGAGGCGTAATATTATATACTACGAACTGCACAACGCACACGGTCAATGGTGACCCGTGAAAAAAAACGTCGGAAAAATGAATTTTTTATATTTAAATCGTTAAAAATGTGACGAAAGAATCGTCACGAAGAATCGTCACAACTACAAGTTTCACAAATTATTACGAGACGCGATTTTTTTTCCTAACGACAGTCGAAAAATATCGGGACAAAACGGAAATAAAATTAAAACGGTAATATCATATTATAGAAAACATCAGGCGCGTATTTATGGGGTACTTGTATGGCCCGAGGAAAAAAAACATTTATGCTGAGCGTTTTTAATCTTTTCTGTGCTTTATACTCTACGGTGATTGTGTTATTTAGGATTTTTTACCGCGCCCGAAATAAATCTCCGCGCCTGTAAAATGTTTTCATAGTTGGCCACGCGGAAACGCCGAAACTGTATTACGAGTATTCGATTCGTAAAAATCGACTGCGAAATAGGAAACTCGTGCAGTCAAGTGGACTCAGAAAAATGGAATAGCAAATAAGGCGTGTGTTTCAATAAAAAGAAGAAAAAAAAAACAATACCGTGCTATATACAGTAGGAAAAGCAAAATATTTAAAAACTATTCGTTATCATCTAACGTCGCACCTGTAGTTTAAAAATTTATAATTATTTGCGCACATTTTGCTTCGGAAACACCATCAACACAAAAACATGATTATTGTGATTTACACTGTAACACTATAAGATCCAAATGTATACATCAAGTATTTCGTACGCGACTCTGGTGTACATAAAACGCTTTGTAACGACGTACTTCGAGACGGAAATCGAGAATTGGCCAGATCGAAATAAAAAAAAAAAACGTCACGTATTGTTCTGTAGAAAATGCTGCGTATTTCAAACAAATGTTTGGTAGTTTAAACAACTCAAAATAAAGCCCGCACAACCTATCTCGACCAATTTTAGTGTCTCGTTCGGCCTCGGTTTACAACGATTTTTAGTATTTTTTTTTTTTTTTTCATAAGAAGGGTCGTAGGAGTGAAAGCGGGAACGACTCGACGTAATAATAATTGTTTATATATATCGCCGTACTTGCTTGTGTACTCTATCCATTGCGTATCTAACCAGTGGCATATTGACGGCGAACAATCACCGTCGGTAGGTACTTTGAGTATCAAGTTTTACACTTCACCCGCGGTGTACAACATTCACCGGATAACATTGTCGTGTTTTTCTAGAGAGAGGATTCGAAACGTTATTCTTACGAGGGGAAACGAACCCGTTCGTAAAAATAACGTTTTTTTATTCATCGTCGATGCGGCTGGACAACGGCCGATGGCGTGAATAACGACGACGAGAAACAGTATAATTTGAGGGGAGGTTGATTTGTATCGCAGTTAAAAACGTTTATAATATTATATAAAGTTTGCTTCACTTGCTGGCTGTAACGACACGTTATATACTTTAATATTTATATATTATAAATCGGACTCGAGTTCGGTAGTTATAGTAGTTGTGCGACGTTTCGCTCGTACCGCGGTCGAATCATCGCAATTTTTCATCAACTATTTTAAATCGTAACACAAAACACCCAAACTCAAACATTCGATTTTTGTCAGTCAGTACTGATAATACGGTTTTGAAACTGACGGAATGACTCGTCGCATTATAAATAGAGATATTACGATATTTATAAACTCTAAACCGTTTACAAAGGTCATCATTTTGTTTTGAGATTTAAAATAAAAACAAATGTAACTGGTACCCACATATGTATACTTGCTATTAAAAAAAAGATAATAATTGTACTCCTCGAGTCAACAGGGATGACTCACGACGATAAGATGGATTCAGATGTGTACGTTAGTCATTCGGTATATAAGTTATATAATTTTACACGATAAGACTGTATCAGTTTTTGATTTGTTTGTTTTTCAGTCGTGTCCGCCGTCTGCCTCGCAGCGTTGAAAAAAAAAAACACGTTTGGGCGTACGAAATTTTCACCACGGTTACGTCGGATAGATTAAGGAAACTTAAAAACTAGAGATTTACGAGTCTTAAACGAGATTTGGTAAAGAAGTCCGTTAAGGGACGCGTGTATAAACCGTGATATTATTATGTTGCATTAAAATATCGTAAAACGCAATTTACGCGGTAATTTTTTCAAACGATTATTGGAAATCCAGCGGGTACGACATTATTATATGATATATACATGCTATACTAGTCTGTGTGTACACGTCGATCGTAAAGTTACACGAGAGCGTGCTGGTAAAAAAAACACTAAACGTGTAAGTACGAATTTTGAGCTTCGCGTTAAAATGGAAAATTTAAATTGAATTACGGACGCGTTTATCGCTAAAAATTTGACAAAGTATGTGAACGCTGAAATTTCGAAACACAAGTTCGTCGTACAAATTCAATCGAGGCCTGAATACGATTATTGAGAGTATGTACATAAAATGATAGACTCTCTGTCACAGTATCAGCGAAACCAAGAACTATAAATGCGTTTTGCAGTATACTGCAATCGAAACCGTTAATTTTTATTGCGATTTTAATATTCGAAACTAATACTTTACGCAATATTACTATATAGCTAAATATTTCATACATAAACGTTCAAAATCAAATATTAAAACGTGTGTGTACAACACGTAAATGCTAAAAATTACATTTTAGTAATAAAATTGATTGAAAAAACGATGTTTGTTTAACGTTAGATTTAATAACTGAGTATTTGATTAATTAATTATATCACACTATGATAACATTTTAATTTCATATTCGAATCAGTACTCGCATACTTCAAATTAAATTTGAACGTATTGTAAAAACGTATTTAATTTTAATTCAAAATGCCCAATTAAATAGACTGTAAAAGTATTCTTTAAGGCGGTTGAAAACGTCGATTTTTCGTTCTCTGTCACACGTAAATCATAGGACTTTAGACGGTTTTTACATCCAACGATCGATCTATTGGTGCGATAACGAATCTGTAAGTCGATTTCAATTCGTCCGCTTTGCATCCGTCTAGCGTTTTATTTCCTCGTCGTACTTTTTTTAAGAATACAATTTTTTAGAAAACTCGTGGATTGTATTTTTTTGTAAAAATTTAGAAGATAATTAAGAAAATGTGCCATGGCGGGTGCAAAGCAGACGTCTGGAAGAATTAAGTTTACAGATTCCTTATCGCACCCAGAGATCGATCGGTGCGTTGTAAAAACCGTCTAAAGTACCATGATTTACGTGTGACACACAAAGAAAAATCGACGTTTCCAACCGCCGTTTATGTATCAATTTACACCTTATTGTTTATCATCGTCATCTGTTAATTTTCGTGTTTGATACATAAACGTTTATGTATTTTTTTTTTTCCCCCCGAAATTTCAGCGCGGTTTTAAAATAATTATTGCGTTCGGCAAAGTAATAAAGAAAGGCGCGGATAGCGTAAATCGTCGTGTTGAGTGGGACGATTTACCGCGTAATTCATCGTCCGCTCCGTTTCGGGTCTCGCAATTTCTTCGTACAATAATAATTAAATTTACAAATATTTATTTCATACTGTTATGTACGTTATGCAAATAATAACGTAACGGTAAACATTTTGGGTGTCGATACTCCGTCGTAACAACCGACGAACACAGCTGTATTGCGTCACGGTATGTATTTATAAACTTGTTATGCGGTTAAATTTCGGCGAAACGTTCAATGAACAACAACAATCAAGTTTAACAACGCGGCCGTACGAGACCAGATCAGATTACCATACGTGTTGTAATATAATAACTATTATTATAAATTACGAAGTCGATTTTTCTGCAGGTTGTCAACTTATAAAATTTACCAGTACGTCGGACGGATTTATTATCATTACTATTTAAAATTGAACAATTACAGCACACGCGGGGTACAGTGTGTTATCGCGACTCGATGGAAATAAAAAAATAACAACGTCGATTAATTTTCAGTTATTAAAATGATGAAAAAAATAAGAACCGGCCGTTTTGTACGCGAGCAATAACGATTTGTACAGCTGTAGTGCTGCTATCGCGACGATACAACGATGACCATAGTAATTTATAACATTATTGTTATACAAACATGAGACAAACATCGAAACGAAACTGCGGTGTTTATAAAACGTGCAATTACACAGTGATGCACAACATGTAACGGGAAAAAGAGAACAACAACAACAACAACTACAAATTTCTATGGTAGTTTTAATCCGATTGTAATAGTTATAGTAAAATATACCACCGCGACGGTGACAATATGAATATTACAAACGGTCTTGTAAAAAAAAATAAACTTTTATTTCGTATTTTTTTCCTCCCTTTCAAAGTAGGTGTGTTAATTATGAAACGGTTCGTTTTAAAAACAACGTTCGATCGCCAACTCCGATACATATACATAAACTTTTTTCAACTTTAAAATCAATATTCGGAAAAAAAAAGTATTTTTGCCAAAAAATATACCATCAGAAGACTTGGTATCTTAAAAATGTACTTGAAACAGAATAGAAAAAATACCTATTTGAATATTAGATATTCGAATGTACGAGACGGCACGCCGAAAAATCGTTATTATATAATAAAATACACCCAAATTGTGTACGTAACAATTGTCGTTTTTATGATGTTGAATTGCACAACATTGTGTATTTATATTACGTCCCGACACCGCGTACCTACACGTATAGGAGAACCTTGAGCCGACAATAATTATATCACGCTGTTGAGATGATTTTTTTCCCCACGCACAAAGGGGCGAAATCTATTACAAATTATTATTATAATGTATACCGTGTACACGATTAAGGAGTATTTTTGGTAAAAAATTTTCCAAAGGACGCAGTAAAAACAGTAAAATCTACGGTTTTTACGAGACCGTCGTTCGTACTGTTTTAGAGCAATAAGAATTTGGAAGTGTACCCAAGTTACCCGCACTAAAAAATATGTTGAAAAAGTGCGGACAGACCAAACGGTGATTACGGTGCAAGTTAAAACCGAACATTATTCTCGCGAAAATATTATGCGTTGTTTTACTCTATTATATGTTACGTAGGTATTCAATACTATATTGCGAGCGAACAAAATTAACTTGTCGGCAAACGAATATTTTGTGTAATAAAACGATGACGAATAATAATCGCGAAACGATGACCGTACACTATTATTGTTCGCACAAAAATATTGTATTCTTCGAAGGACAGCAGGCCGTAAACGGTCCGAAAACGCGATAAAATTGAAGATAAAAAAAAAAAAAAACGCCTCTACTACGCCTATAACGTCTGTTTTGTGATTTTTCGTAATAAAATGTGCCGGTATATAGTAATTTTTGTTTTGCGTCGTTCGTAGTTTTATGCGTTTCTCGGTTCTGGCGTATAATAACGCGTTCGTCGTGTTGCTGCACGCTTGCGGTAGGTCATAAATATTACGACTCATAACCTACCGCAAACCTCGTTCTGTGACCTAAAACCTTTTAAGGACAAGCGTTATATTATATATTAATTTACGTTTCCGTTTGCACGATGCGCGCACAATCCTGCATGTCGGTGAACGACGACGATAAAACAAATTCTGAAATATCTTTGGTACTGCAGAGCTGATTAAAAGTCTCGTATAACATTATTGTGTAATAATACGCCCGTGTTGTTAGTGTGGACACGTATAAACCGTAGTACTTTTGTGTTTCGCGGGAAACGATAGGATCGACACTTCGGGTCGGCTTTGTTTTTGCGAACGATATTACAGTCTCTGTACGACAGTATTTTTGTCTCGGGTGTAGAATGCCGGGTTTTCGACGGACAGCTCTAAAAGGAGAAATAAAGTAAATCCGATTTTCAACATCCCTGATTTTAAACGGACGGGAGATGATCTACCGCGACGCGTTTTGTAACTACCTACGTGGAGGCGCGGGTCTGGCAGCGTGCTCCGTCGGAGAAGGATGAGATGATCAGTGTTTTATACCGCAAGTGAATAAATTGAATCCGGGCACCGAACTTTAAAACGTAAACACTAAACCTAAACCGCACGTTGTTCGTATAAAACTTTTGTGCGTCAATAAAAATGCTTACTTTCTTTACAGGAGTAGTAGGTTCGAGACATCTTAAAATACAACACAGGACCTATCATAGCGGTCGCCAATAAAGCAGTGTCATAACGAAACATTTTTTTTTTACGCGCTTTTGTGTAGAAATTTATTTATATATGTTAAGATACTGGCCCAAAATTCAAACTGATCCTACCGGCCCTGGCAGCCGTTCCACCCGGGCCAGTCCGCCCCCGTCCTATCGAAGCTTGTCCAATTACCCTTAATATTGATAGCTTAATGAAGTTAACCGTGTGCGAATTCTACGCGGAGTATAGCAAAATATAAATATTCGTGAGAAAATTAGACGAAACGCTGCACCCTCGTTAAAATCAATAACCTCAGTATCCTAGCCCGATTGCGTACCGTTGACAATATAGTACATTACTACTATTATTACAAAATCAATAGTTGTACGCTATACCCTGCAGCACCCAGCTGACTGACGCGCGGTTCATTTCCGGTCGTTTCCGGGCGAAAAATCGATACGTTACGATTTCCGTTTCCGCCAATAAGTACGTTCTTCACCCAAAAAAACACTATAACATACGCGTGCGGTCAAATCACTGTAAGCAGTTTCACGGAGCGTTCTCCTTCAAAAAATTTGCCATCCGAATCGAATAATTTCATAAAAATCCGCCCAGTAGAAAAAAAAAACGTTGTTATTTTGATCTCGTTAAAATTTACCAGGACGTTTACCGGATAACTGAGCTGGCTCAGAACCGTTATTTCTAAGGCGCTTTCAAACGATACGTTTCCGAACCTTTCAAACCAGCGCGACTCGTCCAAAGCGTATGCAATACGTACGAATATCTATACTATATTTTACAGACTCGACAAAGTGTCGTTTTTCTCCAACTAGAACGTCCAAAACGGACAAAGTTTAAAACAGTGCTTTACGCAAAGAGTATATAGTAGGTACTGTGTAATAGATTATACAGTGAAAAAGGCTATATTATACGTATTTTACATATTTTACGGAGTTTTGATGGTTGCAGTAAACACGATTCACAAAACACCGGACACCGTCGACGAGTTTATTTCCTCCGGGAAATAATAATATTACTTCCCGTCGGCATTTTTTCTTTTTCTTTCGTTTTCACCACGATCTGGTCTCTCGCGTCCCGTGCTGTGCAGTGTTACTATTATTTTTTAAATAACCGGGAGAAAATCGTCTGCGGAAAATGCGTACAAAATTAATATATCGTACGGATGTTACGAGACGAGCTGTGTGGTGCACAACAGATCGGGGAAAAAATGCAGACGGGCGAGGCGGCGCGCGACACGGGGAGTGCGGCGGGGAAGACGGGATGGTAGGCGTGCCGCAGACGGACTCTTTACAGTCCCTTTTTACTGTTGTTATTATTGTTGTCGTTATCGCATTATTATTTCCTATTGGAATGCCCACACACGCGGTAAAAGGGACCGAAACGATAACGCAATAATATCATAATAATACGGGCTGCGCAGCGTTTACGAGACACACACAGGGCCAGATAAATACGATTTGTGTACAGATTTAAAAGAAAAAAAAACGTGCGGGTAGTTTGACGCTGTGGGTCACTGTTTTGTCGGAAGTCCTGCAAGCAATTGCGAAAATAGCCGTTCCGAGTGAGCCCAGTTCTCTGACCAAGCGAAATGGAGAGACGAACAAACAGAACGGTTTAGTTTATTGATTAACGCGTGAAAATCTCAAACCGTTCGGACCACGTTATTCGAACTACCACTACGTTTTTAGTATCGATCGCACAAGTACATGTTTTCATCGTGTTACAATCGAAATGACACCGTTTTTCAACACGATTTTTTTACACGCCTCCGCCTACGAAGAAACGATTCTGAGCGAGCGCAGTTATCAAGCAAACGTCCCGGCGAAACCGAAATTTAACAACAAAAATCGAATGAAACGTTTTCACAGTACAAAGATACGTTATAGTCGCGAGACTCCTCGACGATTTTTTTCGAAATTACGGAGAAACAACCACGTTACTACACGCGTTATTGACGAAATGCCGTTTTCATAGCGGTTTTTCGCAAAATTTTCGGCGGTTTTTCCCGTCGCGTTAAAAAACGACTGTTGAGAAGATCGGGAAAAATCATTGCAAAACCGCTAGCCGCCCCGCTGGCGCTCAGAATCCAATAATCGGTTTGCCCCTCGATCGCGTTCTACCCCTCAGACGGTAACCCCCCAGTTTGTGAACCACTGTGCTAATGTGTGTGTGTGTGAAGAAGGGGTGAAGTGTAGAGAGGGCGCGGGGTCCAGACGGCCTCCACGCCTGTCTAGACGGGCACACGGAGCAGACCACCCGAGACCCTCCCCTACGTTGATAATACCGTCGAGCGGCCCCGGGACGATCGTCTCGCACGCCGTCACGCGAAACAATAACGATAATGTTACATTTGAATATCGCGACGATGTGTAACGTCGGTGAAAATCGCACACAACGTATTCGGTTTTAAATCCTCCATTTTAATACGTAACAGGTGCACCGCTATCGAAATAACCGATCTTAAAACGGTCATTTTGTTAAATCGTTCGAGCTACAGCGACGGCGCACGTGACGTGCAGGGAACGCAAACTTTGGTGTGCGAAGAGCGGCAGCCGACTCGTCAAGTCCACGTCGACGGGCTCCCCCATGGACGTTTTCAAAAAAGTTCCAGGGACGCTCGAGACCAATCTAATCGTTTTTTCGTCGACCGCACGGAGACGGACGATGATGATGATGACGCGCGTTATAATTTATAAAAATGAAATTGTAATAACCTGACGTTATGACGGTCGAATGCCTAATAATCCGTCTTGTCAGGGCCGAAACGGGCCCCGGATTCAGAGTTGAAAACCGATACGCGAGTATATATATATGTATATGCATGTTGGAAAAGTATTCTGCGACTGTATGTATATAACACGAGGGCGGTCTAGCTGGCGTTCGGTAGTAAACAATTGCCCCGAAAACCGTTTTTCCCTCATCGGAAGGTTAAAAAACAAAAACAAACCGCTTTCGGAAAATAGCTAAAGTGTTCACGCGTCGGAGTCGACGAAGCGGGCATAACACGATACGTACGGCGCTCGCAAAAACTGCGGATATAATTGCTTAGTTGAAAAATCTATGTACCAACGACGTCGAAACGACGTTACTACTCTAATCGAGCGTAATGATTTCAGCCGATTTTAACGATTTGGGGGGAAGAACGAAACGAATTATGCGGTACCGGTGAATTACAATTAGATGTGTATAAATTATTAATATTGGTCGGAGCGTTCTTAGAGGACATGTGGCGTTTCCGCGAAAAAATAACCGCCGTTCGGAAACGAAAATAGCCGAAGAAAACCGCTGGTGTCTGCGGGAAATTGGCGAGACAGACGAAAAACGAGACGACCGTAGTCGCTGGCACGATTTTCGTAACGGCGCGCGGCGAGGTCCCCATCGGCCCGTCGTTGCCGTCGTCCAATTTTAAGCGGACTTGAATCGCGTCACGACGCGCTCGAGTATATATTTCTCCGAATTTCAACTATGAACGCCCACGGAGTTTTAAAAGAAGATAATTTTTGTGCGTCAATGCGAAGAAAGTCTTTGCACGCCGTTGAAATAACACGAAAAATAATAAGAGGATTTAGTGAAACATATCGTACGTGTGGTGGCCGCGGGTGATCAGAATTGTATCCGCGCGAATTACGTCGCAATTACGTAGAGAAAACGATAATTTATAAGTCTCGAATATACATTGTACCGACTATAAAACTTAGAAATAGCCGTCGACATTGCAACGCTATACCGAATAAACAGTTTAGATTACACTAAATGTTCGGCACGATATTATGAATGAAATCGTTCGAATAATGATATCATCAAACCAGCTCGCTATTAAGTCTGAAAATAAAATTATCGATACAATTAAAAACGTACGTTTGACGACCAAGTCTATAATATGGTCGTGTTGAAATTTATCTAACAGCAATAATTACTTTAAGTAAATAAAAAAAAAAATTACTCATTTAATCGTTTTGTTTTGTGGTTAGATCAAAATTATTATATATATACCTACAGAACCGTGTTCTCATCACCTATATAATACAAGCGGTTGGAACAACAAAAAAAAACGGAAATTTATAAATTTTTTCGAAAGTATACTTGATACTCTCTATAACCATAATATCTGTGATTAGAATAATGTGAAGTTATCCATGTTTAGAAAACTCGACATTCGGGCTCACAACAATAATCTGCCTTTGTATTGTATAGTATTTTGTTCCTTCTCTAACTTACAGATCAGTTACAATCATCGGTTTTACTTCAAATGAACGACTGTATAGGTTTTATATTATGTTTCTAGCGCGATTACAACACGCGATTGAACGTGTAAACTACAAATTTAAGTGAGTCAATACGGCGCAGTTTCAGATTTTCAATTTTCGGCTTAGAGGGACTGTATAACACGTACCTAAAACTATTTGAGCATACAATTAGGCGGTTTATTATTGCTCATTTCAGTATTGATACCAAGCCCCAAATTACGACCCGTATATAAACAATAAATTTCATCTTGTTTTTCATCCTGCGCTGCGAACGCAATCTGCAGCGATCACTGCGTTCAGAAAACAAATTATAATATTATAAAACGTGCGGGGAAAAAAATTTAACAGTCAGTCGATTTGCAACGTTCTTATCAATTCAAATTTGATCGTGCTCAAATACGTTGCAAGTGAGACTCCTCAAACTCGGACCTACTTCTGCGGCGTTGTCGCGGTGCAAAACGAATTGTTTTTATTTCGAAAATTAAAATTTTTTCACACGACTTTTCGTATATAATATATACACTTTGAGTAGCGCTCACTATTATAGACAATATCACGTTTTAATGATTCATCGTGACCTACACGAACGTTCATATGGTAAAAATAGGAAATACAGGAAAAAAGGGTCTTATTGTAATGGATATGGTAAAAATTAACGAGAATACACGCGTAGGTGCGTTCATTATAGATATAATTCCTGCGAAATGTAAGTTTTGTTATTGTGAAAATTGTTAAACTACTTTTTTGTGTACTGTAAAAAAAAACACACCGAGTATAATTATTATCGTATCGCACGATAATTACAGTTACTTTCAAAATGACCTTTTTCCATTAACATGACGCAATCGGTTACACGTGTACGATAAATCAATCTTTCCCATAACGAATTACCTACTACATTATAATAATATAATTACGCGTGTAATTTAATATTATTTTAAGTTCAATTGTGTGCCTATATTGCGTACATTTCGATACGAATAACATAAACAAATCCGCTCTCCGATATCGTTCGTGTCAACACGCTCGACGATATTATAAAATTACAAAAACGTATTATCGTACTTATAGAAGAGCAGTTTAATGGTCTACTGCGGTGATGCAACAATATTATTGTGCAATCGTGATAGTTTGAAATATTCCGATATTCGATTTTGTACCGTCTAGAATGTACTAAAACGACCGACCGGAGAGACATGTGTATGCGAGAAAAAAGCCGGGATCACTCTAGGTTTTGAATGGGTTCGCGAAATTTCAAACGATCTGAGAGCAACAAATTATGACCTTTGCAAATAGGTTCCTTGTACGGCCTTAAAGTTGTTTACAGAAAATAAAAAAGCGTCGTTGTAAAAACAACACGTTCCTCGCTGCGTCTCGAATTAAAAAATACCGGAGTCGGGGACGAGATTCGAGCGGAATCACGGTGAAAACGCGTACGGATGTAAAATGCAACTGTTAGACGAAAAAAGTATTGACGAACTGAATTTTTTTTGTTAATGCACCGTATTTTTATCACAGTTTTCGTGTTGAAAATCTCGGGCGAACTCGTAGAAAAACGGTTTCAAAATTGTTTATAAAATTCGTAGGTTCGTGTACGGCGGCGCCAACAACGACATCACGTAAATAATTAATGCGAAAACCACACATTGCGTAATCGTGTTTGTGCCATTTTATTTATTATTGCACAACGGTAAAAGCTCCGCCGCGGTCACCTCGCGACGAGATATTTGAAAAAAAAAAACAACATCATTATGATCATATTATATATATATATTTCTACGTGTTTTGTATTATTATTATTATCAGGATCAGCGGTGCACGCTAAAGGACAAAATTACTATACGAATCGGCAAAACAATTCCAAGGTCGATCATCCGTTTGCAGGGGACCTTATTGTAATTGAAACAATAACATTATGTACAAACAGGATGAAAAGTGCGCCTAACTGATGTGCACTTTTTTGGATAGGACTCGAACGATCAAGAGAGAGTATCCCGGCTTTTTTTTTTAGATTCTGAACGTCAGCGAATATGATGTTTTTCTTTTTTTTCTGTGAACGAAATGTTTTTGTGAAACTTCACCGATTTCTACGCACGACACCTCTGAAGATAGATCCGAGATGGTACTCTATTTGAAGCGTACTTGGAAAATTTATATTATTTTTTAAGTTCTGAGGAAAAAAAGAAAACGGCCCAACTTTCGACATTGCTCCGATCGACTTGACATCTATAAACGCCATTAAGGAGGGTTTAACGAGTGTTGAAATTTCAATCGATTCTGATCAATTTTAAAGGAGTTATGGAACTTAAAATTGTTTTGAATTTTTGTATTCTACGCAGTTATCGTTCCATAAAACCTCTAGTTTTTATGTTTGAGTCTCGAAACTATAATACGATCTAAACAGCATAGTTTTACGTATGTGGTTAACAAATTTGGAAAATCGGTTCACACAATTTTGGTTTATAGCCGACGTTAAGTTGTTATTTTGTCGTAAAACTCGTCATTCCGGGCGGCCGTGTATTTCTTACGCGGGGAACAAATAATTACCGGAATCGTGTTTTTTACACATCGATTTAGATTTTTTTTTTACCACAACATCCAAAATAACGATCGGACCAAGCTGAAACTTTTACTTAATACTAAAATAGGAAATATTTGATAATACTTTTTAAAGTTAAATATTTTGTTCTTACGTACACTAGACAACTGAGCTGGCTCAGAATCGTATTTTCGAAGGCAATCGTTGCTCTCAGATATAAAATATTGCGTTTGAACCACAACTTCTAAACTAGAGATCCACCCAAAGCCGTCAAACTACCCACGCGACCTGGACTGATCCCGTAGTTTTTTTTTTTTTTTGCTTAAGTGGTTTAGTACGCATATTTTATGTTGAACACTAGATGACCCTAAAAAATATTTAAAAAAAATATATTTTTTTTTAGTCAGTCACAACAGTCACAACAAATCGAAATTTCGCGTTTTTATCCTAACTAGTTTAAGTAAATCAACCGGTATTAAATTATCTCGTCTTATTTTTTTTTTTTCGCAGTCGCAAAAAACTGTTCAAATCAGCCGAGATTCGTACACAAGTACAAACGTTGCGCAGCAAACGTTCCGAGCACTTTTGAGCAGCGAATACTTAAATATTTACAACTAGTCGAGTGTTCAGCTCAGCTCGCTCGTATTGGAATTTTTCGTAAAGTTGTCGATTTTTTTCTCGGTTTTTCCGGTAAAACTAAAAAAGTAAGTAAAAATTCAACCGAAATACCACCGGAGTTCACACCAAAGTTGTTGACAGAAAAAATTAAAAATAAAACACCATCGTAAAAACAATATACATTTCTCGCTGCGCTCGGAAGTTCGGGTGAAATAGTTTTCACCCTTTAACGAAAGTTCGCGGAAAGGGTTAATTTTGTGTCATCTACCCGTATCCGTACCGCCGGTCCGAAACGAAGTGTTTTTTTTTTTTTATTGTTACCCTGCAAACTCGTATAAAACTGCGTAACGCAATAAAATAAAATATTATTGCTGTTTTGGTCGTTCGAGGCCCGTCAACATCGTCCTCGGAATAACTGACCTAGGACGGCGTTTAACGGTGTTGTTATGTATTGTTATTGCAGCGTTTATTACACTGTAATCGCCCGGCACCTCTTCCGCGGCGTAAAGGTGTTCTTCTTGTTTTGGGTCAAAGTCGCAAACTCACGTCATGTCGCGTTGCGTCAGGCGAACGTGCAACAGAAATCAGAAAGACAGAATACGGATCGTACTGCGGCGGTACAGACCGTTACGCACTTTAGATGTGATTTATTGATTTATGTTGTGTTCGAGGTCATCACCTCTTTTTCTTCAGATTATTAGAGGTACTCGGACCGTAATACCCCGGAGATCGGAAATACGTAGGTATATATAGTTGTCGGATGAAATGGAGTGTTTTGAACAGATATAGGAACGTTGGAAACAAACTCGATTTTATTTTACAATGATTATAAATAGTCATTTATAATCTTCGTGCGAAGGACTGTCCTATTTTCGCATGAATTCTCACAGCACGTTCGCTAAAATCACACGCGACATCGTCAACAACAAGCCAATCATTGTGCCTTTTTTTTACGATGGTATGAAATTTAAAAGTTAAAACGGCTGAAATTCACTGCAACAGTTAATGACTAAACGGAAGAGTAAACGCAGTTATCAAAAAATGTTACATTTGTGATCGTGTTTAAAATTGAAAGAAAAAAAAAATCGCGTCGCGTGTATTTTGATTTCATCATCATGATCATGATCAGTTTCTAAAGGCTATGAATTACTCGGACGCGACACGAACAAAATGTAGTCCAACATAAATAAAACAAGTGCTATTGTAGTGAGTGAGCAAATCAGACCGAAAAAATACCCACATCACGATTAGGGATGAATCAGTTGAACAATTGAAGGAATTTCGCTGTCTAGAAAGCCTAACCTATTACGGAAGATCAATAAAAGAAGTTATGAGAAGAATTATAGCTTTAGCAGAACAAACATATGAAAAAAAGAGATTGACTAACAAGAGCTTGAGCATCTGTAGCTTCATAAAATCGTATACGTGTAGTGTTTTGTTATACGGCTGCGAGACGTGGAATGAAATGTGAAACGGAAAGGTGGGAAGCCTTTATTGTAATTTGTGAGTATTAAAAAAAAGGTAATAGCCGCGATCGGAGTAGTTGTTCCGGGTGCGAGAGTGCAGTTTTTGCGTTTAAATTTGTCGAACAATTATAATTATGATACATCCAATGCTCTGCGCGACGGTATAACGATTCTGAGCGAGCGAGAATGCACAACGAATTGTAAATTTTAAAGCGTTATATTATATGGTTTTTTTAAAAAAATTTTACCACGCTCAAACTATTCGAATAACGTGTGAAAATGTCGAGTAGTTTTAAACTAAAACTTATATGCATAAAAATCCATATAACGATATGATAACAATACGACGTGTGAGAAGAACCCGAATGAACGAGGTTGCACTATTTTCGATATTTTTCAACCGTTTACCGCGGAAAACCTGTTTTTAAACTTATTTTTAAATTTCATGTCTTGATTAGGAGTTTAAAATTAAACAATAACCGCGAAAATTAGAGAATTTCCAAAATTAACTATACTCACATCAATATAATGTGTGTAAAAAAAAAAAAAAACATTATCGAAGGCGTAACTGTAAAAGACACGAAAACGTATCGATGGGTGCTAAATAATCACAGTGTAAAAAGTCATAAACTCTTAAAATGCAAACATTATTTGAAATGGGGAAAAAAGCGTCCCGCAAGTTTTAGACAAACTTGATTGTGACAATGGCGGTGTTATCATAAAGCTCGAAATCGTGGCACGTTTGAACAGCGCGCGCGCTGGATTAAATAATGTCATTATGTACCATGTAATATAGTTATAAATAACAGCACTCAAACTATAACACACACACACTTCACCGACTATTATTGAAACAATGAATAGTCATTAAAAAACAAGAAAACACTCGGCGATCGATGTTTAAGAGCTTTTATTTTCTCGGAATATCGTCTTAATTGTGTGTAAACCGCGCGTTATGGACGAGATCACATTGGGTCGCGGCCGATAACGCTCGGTGCTGCTAAAAACAGCTATAATGTTACGTATAATACGATGCGATGTTGTAAAAACAAAATAACAAGCGCGATTCGTGTTGAGATGGTGCAATAAACGAGGTATTTGAATTTCGCGAAAAAATATTAGCGTTATCGGTATTTTCGCGCTATACGCACTCGGCTACTGGTTTCCAATCGAGAGACGAAAATAAACGCGTTTACACGATAATAACTTGACGATAAAAAGAAAAAACGTTCGATCGTACGATCATCACGGGCACGTGTACAACATTCGACACACAACGACACGTGTTGCTGCAAAGCGCGTTGAGAAAAACAATTTTCAATAGTTCATAATACAAATTACACTCACGAAACGTCGATTTTTTATTTTTTGAGAAAATTTACACACTCGACGATGATGTTTCGGTCGAAAATATTTTTTAAACGCGTGTTATTATTATATTATAACATGTAATAATGATACATACGACTCGTGCAAACTTGTGGACGGAAAAATTATTGCAGCTCGCAACGGTAACGAGCTCGTGCAGAATTTACGAAGGAGTTTACGCAGTATTGTGAGGGACACTCTGTTGCTCGGAATCGCCCAGTAACTTCGTTTCAAAACTATTTTTTTTAAAATTCGCCAAACGATATTATTCAAAAGTTCGTTGGTTTTTTTTTTTGTCCCATTTACGACGATTTGTTCCGATTTTTTATTTTTAAGTAAAATATACGCGAGATTCGTCTCGTTTCCAAACAATTTTCGAATTGTACTACCATAAGTATTTACATATTATTATTACCGTACAGTCGTTTGTTCCGTCAAATTCATTTATCAATTCGGAATACAAATTTTATTTTGATGTAAAATAATAATAAAACGCGTCTTATAAATCGAATTATATGGTACAGTTATAATTTCATTACGGCCGTGGAAATCAATACGACGAGTTAAAAGACAACGGGTAGGTTATTGTTACGTTAAACGTCGTTTTCTTTGTTTCGTAAATAAAATTATTTTAATTATTTCTATTTCCTGTACGGGTGTTTGTGCGCGGACAACGAAATTCAAGGGTAGTAAAATCGTCATATTTTATTCCGGCGGTATGGACCACCGTAACGCGACGATATTATAGTTGAATACTTTTCAATGGTAGTATCTAAATATACTACGTGATTAAAGTAAATTAAGTTTTCACTGTGGGCAGTTTATACGTACAATGTACGAATGTAGGAAAAAACAGCCGTTGTTTTAAATATGATCACAATATTATTGGACGAAAACGTTTTAAATCGGCAAAAGCGCGTCTATAATTAGCGGCTAGATTTTAAAACGATATTGTTACTTTGTTCGTACGAATTGAAAAAAAAAAAAGCCGGAAATTTCCATAAAGTCGGTTGGGAAGCTCGACGTAGAAGCGACTTAATTGGAACAGTTTTGGAAGGTTCAGTCGGGAGTTCTGTACCGAAAGTGTAAATCGCTAACGAACTATAACGGTTCTGAGCTTGCAGGTTTACCCGCAATAAAAACAGAGAGAGCCGTATAAAATCGTGTTTTTATTACGAAATATAAAAATTGCGATTGGTTATACGCGCGCGTACTTTTAAGGCCATAAATATGCAACGTTTCAGTCAAGAATGTACTTGAATTTAGGTTTTCGGACAAGTTTACAAATACAGTTTCCATCTGTAGAACGCGGTGCGTACACAGCGCGCGTTAAGTTAATATTTGCACAAATGCTGTGATCGCGTAACGAGTAGGTATACAAAATAATAGGTACAAAACAATACTGTAAATAATGTTGTTATTGTAAATTTTGTTCGGAACGACTTCCATCGCGACACACTAATGCGTGAAAATTGGAGCACTAAAGTGTAAAAGAACTTGCACGCTTTTTTATAATTTCGTTTTCACATACGTCCCATACTTAAAAAAGTAAATAAGTTATGTTAATAGCGTTTTTTATTATTCGAAAAACTATAACGGTATAACGTTTGTGCCTCGTATTTTCGATAGTATCCGGTGCGATGAGAAACCGTTTATATACTAAATATGCTCACAGTACAAACTCAAAGAATTAAGGCAACACCTCAAAGGCGTTGCAAATGCAGTGAAAAAGTAGCGCTGAACCGTCTCGCCTGACAGTTGGTGAATCCAAAAATGTTTATAGTAAACGATTCGCTAAAATAAACAGTACTCTAGTTGTCGCTAGAAACGAGAGTAGAGTTTTGGTTTTTTCATCGCTCGTAAAACCATTTTCGTAATTCAAATTTTCGGTAGAATAATAATCCGTAAAAAAAAAAATGAAAACTCGCTATAATTTTTAACGTCGTTATATGCGGGCTGATGCGTTGAATGGTCACTACTAATTCCAGTAAGGCGTCGGAATAATTCAAATGGTTGTCAATGACAGTTATCGACGATTGTTAAAATTAACGGTTTTGGACGTTTCTCAGACCCTAATTGAGGAACCTTTGAGGCGAATTTCGGTAAAAATCTGTTCATTCAATGACAAAGTATCGCCGGTGAACTCGCACAAAATCATAAGATTCGACAGAACGGGCAATAGTTTTTTATTTCATTCACCGGTCTTGTCGGCCGTGTAAATTATCGATTGACGGTAGAAAACCACTTTTTTCTTCTTTTTTTTTTCAAAACTGAACTAGGGCGAGCGAACGCGTTCGTCTGGCCAACATACAATAGTTACAATTACGGAAAAATTGTTTTGTTAATGGCTATAGTTAAAATTTGAAAAGTTATTTCGCTATTTCGACAAATGCGTGTCCGAAGGGTTACAGTTTTTTTGAATGTTTTTTTTTTTTTCGACCTATAAGTTACACGATTTCAAATTTCCAACGATTGCGGTCAAGAGTATTGGCAATAGCTGAAAATCGAAATGACGGCACAAAAACATAAAGGTTACATATAGATTCTTTCCTATTGGATTTTATCGTGGTGTTTGTTGTTCCTACAAATCAGCATAATTCAATAGTCATTGTACATAATACTGTTTGCAGTGTTCTAGATTATATTGTTATCAACTATAGCACTCAATAGTTTAATCGGTGCGTACAGTTTTTAGAATTTTTTAAATTACTCACAATCTAACATGGTCCGACGGTTAAACCGGGTGTTTCAAGATCTGTGTAAACAGAGACAATGCGGATTTCACGTACCACTATAAATCCTAAAATATGCAACAATATCAGCCATAGGTATTATTAATAAACAGACGTGAATCCACGGGTATTGTTATTACTAATTGAAGTGTTTCATTGTCGAGGAACGAAAACAGGTGCAGTATCACGTGTGCGTCAATCGCTTACAAGTTGTTGTATTATTCTCTCGAAAATCCTCGCCAACGTGTAAAACTGCAATGTGCGCACACATGCGGTTAAACCGAATTAGAAGTGTTGCAGAATTCGCCGCCAACAGTTACATACATTCGTAATAATGTGCCGTCTATCACTTCCCGGTGAAAACAAAACGCGTCGCAGTATTTTCGAACAAACAGAATATGCGTTTGTTTTAAATATAATTATGAGATATTTAAAAAACGACGATCGTGGAAAGTCCGGACGAAGGGTTTTGAAAATCGTGTGTGTATATTACCTGTGTGGCAATAACCGTAAGGTTATGAAAATTATTAATATCGTGTCGACACGTCATACTCGTATTATTTGGTAGACGCGTTTCGTATTTGGATCGATGTACAAATAAAAATGTGCGAACGTGGTCCGATAGGTTAGGTAAACAAAACATTACAGCGATGTTACGAACCCAAATTTATGAGGTCGAACCGAACTTCATAAAAAAAAAAACATATAAATGACCATTTATGCCGAACAACGTCTACAATTTATTGATTAATTTCAAGTCCGAGTAAAGAAGAAGGATTCCACATTTTTCCATTTTTTTTTTTTTTATCGTTTTTCAACAAATTAGGTTCAAATTTCCTCGGTTCGAACTGAACAATTTCGTGTTCGGTTCGAAAATCGAACAGTTCGTAACACCGCTAGCTGAAAATAACAATAGCGATAAATCAATTTTTATCATTCACTATATCGATGACCGGAGGACCTCGTGTCCTACTGTAATAATAACCGATACTCAGGATCGACTGGGATGTTTCGTCATCGTCATCTTATCTAAAACCGAAATACAGACGGACAAAGAGTTGTACACTTCACTGACCCACACATCTGTATCGACTGTATAGATATGCGTCAGTCGGCAAACACGTGTCGAAAACGAGACGGTTGTTAAACATATCCGATAATTATTTTTTCAATTTAATTTTGCTTGAACGGTTCGGTTGAGTATACCTATAGTTAGGCTTACGATGAATCTAAAAAAAATTTCAAAATTTTGTTACAGTGAATTATAAGTGTATTGTTGTACCTGTTAAAGTCGTTTTTCTGATTAAAAATAATAAAATAATGATTCGGCGTAAATTTTAAAAACAATACTCGGCCTGTTTTCGTTAAATTTCGTGCGGCACGAAGTTGTTGAAAAATACACACAACAAATAAATTGCACACATTCTGTTCTATAGGTACGTTTATCATAATAATATTATGTAGTACGAAAATGATCGTGAATGATGTACACAGTGTTATACTTAGTGTTTCGCCTGGCCTGCAGATAATAAAAATAAAAGCGAGTTAAAAACAGATTTTTGTGTATTACTATTTTTCGTTTTAAAAAGCTGGTGGAGCCGGTTCAAAATAACGTGAAACCCCGTCAGAGACGAATCCCGCAGTTGAATAATATCGCTATCGATTATCGCCGAGATTCGTCAACTCGCTAATTACTATACTCGTGGTTTTTGAAAAACGATCTAGATGTATTTCGAAAGAATATCGTTGTCGTGGTTAACACCGTCGGTTTTAGAGCGATCGTGATTCGAACCTGTTTACGATATCGTGTAAGACCTTTAAAACTACACCAAAACTACACACCGATTACTATGTGCTAATTTACAGAATCCACTCAGACTGCGCGATACGAGATGGTCGAGTACACAGCAGCTCGCGCGTCAGCTAAACCTCTCGTATTTTATCGGCCGAAGACAATGTGGTTGTCGCGCTCTAAAATACTCGATTTCGATCGTTTCGACGGCGAACAATTCGTCGGTTACATGATTATATAAAAAGTCACATTTCGTATACAAAAAAAGACGGCCGTGCAGAGCGGAGCCAACGAACCGTACGTTATCATATTATTTGGTACGTTCGTTGTTCGTCTTTCTCTCATACAATCCGAACCTCTACACCGGAAATCGTGCTCGAGTCGGTTTCATTTTCTTACGTTTCGCGCGGATCGCAAATACAGAAAGCCTAAAACCGGCAGAACCCGGCTCTCAAAACCGTTTTGGGAACGTGACTCCGTTCGGACTCCCGATTTTATTTCCGCTGCAGTTGGTGCATCGTTTCGCCCCGGGCCGGAACGATCAAAATTACCGCGACTTGTTTGTGACAATACAGTCGAAATGATGTGACGTAAAATTATGAATTTCACATTTAGTTTGTGCGATCGTGTGATGCAGATACACGGTGTAGGTATAACATATACCCGCAGCACATCGTTTGTGTTTGACCATTATTGTACGAAACGCGTCCCCGATACGTATATCACACACTATTATCACGATTCAGAGCATACGTTTCATGTGTACTTGATGTTTATTGGCCCATAAAACTACACCGACCCCACACGCGCTACCCCCGCGGCGCTCGAAAATATGTCCCTAATAAAAGTAAATCGTTTTCCGCTATTATTGTTATTAAGCCTGTTGCAGTGTGAAGTATGAGGTATGTATTTCTCATAACCGTCGGACACGATTGAATTTTGTTTTGTTGAGAAAAACTAAAAAAAAGTGTAAAATACGGGCACTAAAAACTAAATTTGTAAAAAGACGGGATGTGCACTCCTCTATGTGGGTCGCGTGGGTAGTTTGACGGAGTAATTAATACGCTTCGGGTGGGTCACTATTTATTTTGTATCTGAAAGCGACCATCGTCTTCGAAAATACGATACTGAACGAGCTCGGTTGTCTGTAACAGAGTGTCTATACTAGTCCTGGTAAAAACTGGATTTAACAATAAAATAACTTTTATCGAATTCTGTACATTTCCTGTTTTAGCACCATGTAAAAGTTTCAGCTCGTTCCGATCTTTGTTCTGGATGTCATGATCGAAAAAAAATCTGAATCGATGCGTAAATAACACGTTCCCCGTAATTATTTGTTCCGCCCCTCCTCCCGCCATAAGCGATACACGGCCGCCCGGAATGACGAGTTTAACGACAAAACAACAAATCTGCTACAAACCGAAATCGTGCGAACCAATTTTCTAAATTTTTTCACCACGGATGTAAAACTATCTTTTACAGATTGTATTGAAGTTTCGAGACTCAAACGTAAAAACCAGAGGTCTTACGGAACAATAACTGCGTAAAATCAAAAAAAATTTAAAAATTTCAACGTTCCATGACTCCCTTAAAAACGATCGAAATCGATTGAAGCTTCAGCAGTACATTCGTTAAACCTTTTTTAATGACAAATATATAAATTTAAAGTCGAACAATTTTGAAAATTCGATCGTTTTCGTTTTTGGCTCCAAGAATAATTGAAAAAAAAAACATTACATTATTTCGCTGACGCTCAGAATCTAAAAAGCCGAGATCAGTCTAGTTCACTGGTATTCGGGGTTTGTGGTTCAAACGCACTACCTATTTAATAGCCGAAAGCAATGATAAATCAATGCCTTCGAAAAAACGATTCTGAGCGAGCTCAGTTGTCTAGTATACGCCCTGGTAAAACTAGATTTCACAATAAAAATGGTACGAAAACTCTGAAAGTCAAAACAAATTTCAATTTAAATAACGTGTAAAAATTTCAATACGTGATGGCACAACAATTGTAATGTTATCGGTTTCGATTTGATCGGACAAAATATACTTGCCACTCCAGCGGGCTTTTTACTATAAACTTTTGTGTTTTTGGACTATTACTCGCAAAATGTGTAAAATTTAGAGATTTGTTTGGATTAATCTAAAGCCAAAATCTCAACATTTTCGTGGTATTCTAAGTTAAGATCGGAGCACTCTTTCTACTCAAAAACGTCATCACAAACCGGAAAATTTCAAAATTTCACTGTAATATTCTTAATTTGTTTTTGGTTTTTGGGGTATTACTCAAAAAGTAAACAAAACTTAAAAAATTCTAGGACCAAAACACCACCGCAGTCAATAAACCTATGTCACAAAAGGTACTGATTTTAAAATTTGGAGCGTTTCTTCCAAACGAAAACTTCATCAAAAATATTAACGTTTCAAACTTTATACTATAAAATTCTTCACAATTTTTTTTTTTTTTTGGTTTTTTTAGAATACAACTCAAAAAGTTGGCAGAGTTAAAAATAAAAGTTTATTTAAGTACCATCGAACTCCATATTCATAAGAAGTACTGACTTTGAGCACTGACTCGTTAAAAGTTAAAATTGAGTTGATTAATACTTGTTTATTTTTTTTTTTTTTGTTAGTTTTTAACTTGATTATTTTTTTAAAAAATTTCGTACGTGTTTAGTTAATCTGTAATATAACTTGCGAACACTTTTCAAATAGAAAAGTAACAAAAACATTTTAACAGAAAATACGAACACTTTAGAGGAAGTAGCCAATAGTGCAAAACCACGTGAAGTAAAAATATTATATGTCTTTTATACGAGTTTTTTAATGTTAGTCAACTTTTACTTCGACTTAACTTTTTGTTTACTCAATTCACTCAACTAAACGAGTTAAAAAAAAGGTTGTTAACTTCCTGTTCAGCCTTGAATGGCTTTTTATATACATACGATATTCGAGGTGTGGTGGTAGAGAGCTGGGTCGATTGTGTCTCGCGACGTACGAAATCGTTTAAAAGATAATAATAATAATAAAAACACGACGAGGACGAAGACGACGACGACGATAGTAGTAATAATAATAGTATCCGTTTGGGGCTCGTGTCTCTCTATTGATTTTCCATGGAAACGTCGCCGCCGACGCCACGTGCTGCAGAATGCGTTTACTACGAGTCTCGCCACGGTACTCGCCACTCCTATCGACACTACAGGGTGTTTCAAAATCATTCTACCGATTTAATTTATTTAGAATGTTGATCGCTCGGCGGTTTTGGTGTGGAACTGCAACTTCCAACCGTTTTTGTGGAAAAAGGCTCTCGGGGTTTTTTTTTTCTTTCAACTCCCTGTCCAAGTAGGTCGCGCTTGTACCCGAACCGAGGGAACGCGGTTCAATCAGCCGCGGTCGAAACTGGCGTAACGTCGACCTAATAGCAGAGTTAATTTCGCTCTTTTCCCGCACGTTCCCGTTCTCCGTACATTACGGTTGTTTTTCAGGGTAACAAAAAAAACACCGTTTGTGTGTCCCTCCGGCCGCCGAACGATCTCCACAAACTGCAGACGATTCGCATCGTACAGACGACTGCAGGGCTCGGTGGTCGACAGTTTCACACCGATCGAAGTGCTCTCCTCGACTCGGATGAACTTACCGACGCTTCACTCACCTGCAGCAGTAGAACAAGACATATGCCTTCTTTCAGATGGTCGGTACACCACAAACTATGGGCTTACGTAGCCCACTGAAATCGTTTTGAAACACCCTGTACGGATAACGATATATGTTTGCAGTTTTATCGCTCGTAAAAAACGACGCGTGCGCAGGACTATTTGTAATAAAAGAGCTATTGGCGCCAGGGGCAACAAAAAATGCATTGTCGCCGTTCGCCGGTCGATATCGGCGTGTGGTGGTGAAAACCGAGGGGGAAAACACGTCAATATGGAAATAGTCGGTAAATCGGGTGCCGAACGACAGGTTCTGGGTAAATTTCGGTTCCGGGGAAAGAAACGAGTAAGATAACGAGCGCTTCTTTTCAAGTATAGAACTTTTCGTCGTGCGTATGACGTGCACACGAAAATACTCGTTTCATCGTCGGTGTACTTCTACGATTTTGAAAATACGGGGTTCTGAACGTCGGTAGAAACTGCGTGTGACTATTTCGGGAACATCGTTATAAAACGACCGTCGTAAGCGCGCGTTTAGATAAATTTCGAAAACGTTATTTTCCCGGTACAGGTTCGGTTAGAGCACGTTAGAGTGCGTTATCACTCGTATTCGCGCACGGTGATTTTTCGAATTCGCGCGTCTGGACTCACGGACACTGGTCAGACGCGTTTTTGGCGTAAAACGTTGCGCAGAGGGTTACAAAATCGTTTTTAATTTTATTTTTCGTGTTCCAGTGTATTTTTTTTCCACCGTATGCGGTGGTGTACTCCTGTAACAAACGGCAAAAAATAGAAAAAAAAAGCCTCGCACGCCTTATATTACCGTGCTCGTCCCCGGGTCGGGGTGCGGCCGCGCGTGCGAGATAGCTGCGCCGCACCGGGTCACACCGGCTACCGATCGGATGACCCGATTCGCCCGGCGCGACGCGGTGACCTAAATACCTACTACGGATACTACCTCGCTCGGTCGGTACATAAAACCGCGTGGAAAATTACCACCGGCTCGGATTTCGTTACACAACGTGTATAGTTTGTACACGTTCTGCGGCCTTGATCGTAAACAAGAGTACTCCGCGTTTACTGCGGGGGTTGGAAAATTTCCCGAAAGAAACGTTTGGAAAAGAGCGGCCAGTTATCGACTTCGCGTTGGGACAGGTCACGGTCTCGGGGAGGCGGCTCGCCGTACGGTTCCAGCGTTGTTCGCTGTTTGCGTATTTTGAAAGCGACGGATCAATAAGTTGTGGAAAATTGCGATTCTATTCAGCGAGTATTGTGTATATGCTCAACAAGGCGTTTGAATTTTGAACTTGGCTTTTTTCGTCTTGACGAACGTTACATCGTGTTATACATCCGTTCCGTCGCATTGTCGTGTAAAAATCGCGTTTAGTTTGAACGTTTTTCGGAAGTTCCGACAACAAGGACGAAACAGGTCATCTCACGCGTACGATAAAATGAAACACGAGCAAAAAACACACACACATCTTTGTAAAATCGATAGTATCATCGTTTTCCGCTAAAGAATCTAAAAACATACTTACCGACTATCAAAATTTGTCGAACAACACAGTAGAAAACCGGGTTTTGAAGCTCACGCGACGAGGCTTACGTAGTACACAAAAGCGACGTAATTTATCGAACATATTCCACGCGTAATTATAGTACGAAAACCTTAGGGTTCCGTAGCTCAAAAATGATCAAAACAACGGTTTAAAATTCTGAAATTATTTTTGAAAATTTTCCATCGCGCGTGTATAGGTAAACATTTTATTTGGATCGTCTGTTTCGAGACTCAATGGTTTTATGAAATATAATATCTGTGAAAATAGACGAACACGAAATACTATATACGTATGTATATAGTTATTGCCACAATTCGATTATGCTAATCAATGATTATATTTTTGTTGTGTACAAATTAACTTTTTTATAACTCTATACCAATGGTAACTTTGTTAATAATCATAGTATTTCAGAATGGATATTATACCGTTCTTAAATACAAATACATTTTCGCGTTTTAAGGTTCATAACGAACGGTAAAACTCATTGTACGGGTAAACAATTGTTTTTAAAAACAAAATAAAAAAGTAAGAAAAAGTATCGTGGGAATACGACGAACAGTCGCGTAATAGTGAATACTGATAAATCTCAACTATGTATGTAGTTGGTGTACTTTCAAATTTCAAAATCGTTTTCCCACGTGAAAATCAATTTCAAATAATTATTATACAAAGTATATTTTAAGATTATTAATGGCGCGAGTAAACCTGCGTGTTGGGTCGAAAATATTTGCGAATGTTTTATGCATGTCATACTGATAACACGAGTAAATTAAAATGCATTACGCTAGAGTGTACGATCAAAAAGTATATTTTTCATTATTTTTACCACGGTTGCAATAATCATCGTCGTATAATTACATTAGAGTGTCTCGGTTTTTATTCGAGAAAAACTAGTTTTCTGTAAGTACACGTGTTCAGACCGGTGATGACGGAGGACTGATATGGGTATTGTATGATTTTCCAACACCTTTTTTCACCGTCCGGTTTCAAATGTTGTCACGTTAATCAGCCTGTACGGTCTGTTATAGTAATATTTGGCAATGTTTGGCGGCGAGGTAGTGAAAACAATTAACTGCGATTTGTCAATTCGATTAAATCGCCTTCAGTTTACGACGAAAAAATCAACTAGACGGGTTAACATATAAATCGAAATAAACTTGACCCAGTTGAAAAACGGTTAATTTTTTTGTTTTCCAAAACGTTCACAAGTCATGAAACGCCCGATCCATAGTACTTTCTACTAAAAATAGTCTAAATGATCGAAATAAAAAAAAAAATTGTCATTATCTTTCGGTTGTTGGTTCCGCTCGACAAACTTAACTTTGCAATAACGATAATCGACGTCGATAAGTTGAATTAACGCGATAACGTTTGTAACCGGATTAAGTTAAAAACAAATACAGTTGACTGGTTAAGTTTAAGAGTCGAAAGACTTTTAAACATGACCTTAACTTTTCAACTGGCGCCTTTGATATTTGGGTATTATTACCTATAGCGAATCAAGCGTTGAAATCACGACGTGCAACGGCCATTATAACGATTCCAGATTGAAATAAATTAATTATTTTGTTGCTTTCTGTACGTTCGTTCGGTATAAAAATCAAAATCGCAAAACGTGCGCGACACAATATCGTTTGCCGCGCTTCAAAATGACCGCGTATACACCAATATATATATATTGAGTATGCTTTTATCGATATTCTGTTGTCACGGTCGGTGAAAATTCGACCGAAGAGGAAATTTTGATTTTTCGTATTCAATAGCAGCGCACGTTTTTACCAGTGTTACAAAAAAAAAGTCGTATGTATGTAGGTATATTACGATAATGAATGACTCGCGCAAGCTCGGTCCCGTTCAAATATATTGCGTACCTTATACACGGACATTATTATATTCTGTGTTTAAAGTAAAGCGCAATAAATCACGTATTGTATATGCGACGAGACGAAAACGCGTCGGTACAAGATTAAAAACGAAAAAAACAAAAAAACATCAACAACAACACAATAACGACTTCGTTAGGAGATCATAATGCGTCGACATTGTGCGCCATTGTGCGTGGGCCGCTTTCGCGGAGTGTGAAACTAAAATAATATTCGTTTCGGCCGGTAAGGTTTCCTCTTTTGTAATTTTTTACTCTTTCGGACACGTAGCCGATTCTATTTTCGTCGTCCAGAAGCCTGATGACATTTACGTCACGTAACACGTGGTAGACTTATAATACAGAACGGTTAGAGATTTTTAGTTTTTTTCAATACTCGCAGAGAAATGTCCAAAAATACGGTATTTCGCTGATCGAGTGAACTGGAAAAAATAATAATCGTTATAAATATTAATTATAAGTATGTAGTATTGGAATGCATGTAGATTATTACAATAATATATTTAGATTATAACATCGTGTAAATTCAGTGTTGTGCACACTATCCACACAAACAAATTTACCTTACTATGTTGTGTACATGGATGAAAATTAATTTGACTTTTTAAATCGAACCTTGTTTTTATTTAAAAAACTCGTCGTCGCAACAACGTTGTTGTTTTGGTTTGAAGCAAAAAAAAAAAAAGAAATAATAGCCATATTTTTATAGATTTTGACGACGAGTTTTTAATAAAAATGAAAAGCCGGGATCGCTCTAGGTCACGTGGGCAGTTTGACGGAGCTGAAACGTGCGTGTCGTAAATCACGGCCAGGACGAATCGAAACTTCGATACAAGCCTTTAACGACTTTCATGATTTTGACGGTTAAAAAAATTCCAAAAAAAAACGCAAACAGGATTTTCGTTTTAACACAAATTTTTTGACATCGCCGTTGATTAGCCCGGCGACGCGCGTGCTCGAAATTTTAAACCGTGTTTACCGCTGTGTAGTCGTGCGTAATGTAAAAACGTCCGAATGCCACCCCGAAGAAGCGGGTTAATAAAGGAACACACAAAAAAAAACGGTACATTTATTATCCTTCGTTAAAAAAAATCGTACCGTTACTCGCGACTCGTTCAAAGAATCCGTTTTATTTTTTGAAATTTGTTCCAAAAGCACCGCGTTTCGTGCGATTATTTTTATAATACACTCCACGCCGGCAGTACTTATACAGGTCTCGTGTAGGCGATTTTCGTAAAATATTTACCGTGATCGTTCGAACTTGATTCATTTAAAACTATTTCTATGGTCGTTTCTATTCGTAAGACTGCGCAATCGTAAATCAACATAATATATATCTCGCGTCTCGTCGAAGTGATTAAAACAGTTTTGGCGACGGGCTACCTTCGATTTCGTCAGGACGGTTTTGTGCACCGGAATCAAAACGTTTTCAGTATATTATGTGATGTACACGTTTCTCTATCCGTGCGTTGTCGTTGTTTTTTGTCGATCACAGTAACAATACTACTGTTTTTAATCAATTTACAGAGAAAAAAAATATCTATAATAATAAAAAACGAATCGATTAATATTTCCCATCAGCGCCGACGAACATAATTTGACGCTATCGACCGGATTACGAGTAGGTACCTATTTTCGGTATTTGCGCGCTGAAATTTTTACGTACGTTTGCAGGTACGTACTAGTTTTTACAAGTTACAACGACCTCGTAAAGTCGGTTCTTGTCTCAACGAGTTTTGCGTCCGAATCGAGAATGGCGCGGCCTTCGTTTAATAATTATTGTATTTATATAATAATATAAAAATATTAAAGCAAATATAATATTCGTTTGTTTATTACAATAATAATTATTACGCCGCGTTCCAGTCGGTTTACTTGCGATTGGTAATATTTTTACCGCGCGTACCTATATTTGTATTTTTTTATGAAATATTATCACACGTTTGAAAATTAATCACGAGGGGTCTGTTCACTAGGTGTAAACGGCTTAAATAATCGAATAAACACTGAACGGCATAATATCGGTACACGTTTGCAGTAGGTATTATATTTTATGAACACTCGAAAAACATTCGTTTATGTAACGGCGCGTTCCATCGGTACGACCTAGGGAAAAGAAAATAACGGATTTGTGTTGTCGCTAAGACCTTTCTAAGTTGCGTCTTTAAAGTTACACGAAAAATGAACGTGTTAAAAGCAGATTTTCTGGAAAAACACGCGAAAAGAATAAGGAAACCGTCCTGAACTCGCATTTTTTTTGTTTCCGAAAATTGTTCCGCTACGGCTAAATTTTTTCTTCCCCGCGAACAGATGTTCGTTCGTACGCAACAACAATACCGCGGGCTACCGTCGTGCGTTCGCCGCGGAATGTCATAAAAAAAAATAAAAATCAACAAAATATACAAACGTATATAGTGTTGCTGGTGTACGAGCGTGATGCAATCTGAGGAATGTCGCCGGTTTTTTGCACGTCATCGATACGGCTCGCACACGTTTTGTTCCGTTCGAGTACACTTATATAGTTTCATGGCGATACGCGATCGGAAAAAAAAAAATTAGAAAAAAATGCGCCTCGGGCATAAAACAATACGGATCTCTGTCCCGACAGTTCTCGCACGACGTACTCGTAATGAAAATCGAAAAAACAAATAACGTGCATAACACGACTGTTACAAAGTATCGACCTTTTTAATGTTTTTACATTGTCGTGGCTAAAAGTGTTCGGCGAGTTGCGTTTGCTGGAGAAATCACTCGAAAGCGCGACACGGTTGTACGTACAGCAGAGACGTCCACTTTGCGGGATAATACAAATATTGTTACTGTGGACACAACCTGCACACACAACACGGAAATGGGCTTCGATATGAAATGCCGAATGAAAAACGCGCAATCGTTCTGTGAAAAAAGTTTGCCCTTAAATCTTGGATGAAATCGTTATTTTTTTCGGGAAAAGAAATGTATACCGTCGTATTAAGTGCTAATTGTGCGATCCTATAGCCGCAGCCCGAACAAAAATACCTATGTACGATGTATGCACTATCGATGTTTCGGTTGAAATTCGGTTGAACCCGAAAAAGGTGTCGCACTCTTTGCGCGAGCAAAACCGAATGCGATGGGAAATTATTTCGCTACACGGTCATTTTTTAAGGCAAACAAAAGCATACGCGGGAAAGCCTAACTCGGTTTGTTTAAAAACAAAATGATTTTGCTTGCGAACCGATTAGATCGGAACGACGCGTCAATCGTTGAATAATTTTTTTATCTGTTATATCATAACGGCCGAAATACACGCAATAGAAAGAATAGAATAGAAGAATATAGAAGGTGTTTTTTTGTTGTTTCTTTTTTTTTTTCATTGGGTTTGATATTATACGAAAATGTTCGACCTTATTATAAGATAAAACAGTATTTGTGGTGAATATTATCATTTGAGATTCTATTGTATTTCGCGTGTAGATTAAAAAATCATCACGTGATATAATAAAAAAAAGAAATCCGTTTCGATAGTGATTCCCGTGTAACGCCGAATATCGTATCGCCAAATTTAAAAACGTTTTCGCGAAAACGTTTTCTGTATTGTTCGCGCATTATTAGATAAAAAAAAAGAACGCGAATTCCGAGGACCGTTCGAATGATGGACGATTATTATGTATTGTTGGTGTTCACCGGTGGAATCATACAAACAATCGATGTGTACATCTTATGGTACGGAAAAACTGTACGTTTTTAATAACAAACTGCGTGTTATCGTTGTCACATCATATACGAGAGCGTTCCAATAAACAAACTTCAGCAGCTATTACACACGTACATATATATGTTTTAGTTTTTTAATGAACGTTTGATTTAAGTAATTTAAAAAAAAAAATTTATGAAACAAAATAGAAAAAAAAGTACGAATAAGATGAATTTTCATGTTTGACGCGCGTCTACAGATCTACAGAAACTAATCAAAACGCAAAGAGAAACGCCGAAATTAGAACATGTTACGCGTATTATTGTTTACACGCGCGTGCGAGGAAAACGTAATTAATTAATTAACAGTGCGCGGTGCGTTTGATAAAAAACGTACACCTACCTATATATATATAGTCGATGTTGTTTGTAATACGTAACGTAGTATTATTTGTACCGAAACGACTATAACGAGCGTATCAATTAATATTTTTTCTTCAAACGCTGTTGAAATTCGTCATCTAATTGACGCGCGGTCTCTTTGAATCGCGTAGGTAGATTTTATTTTAACTGTACGCGACAAAAGCAGTTTCAAACACATTCATTTGCATACATTCGATCGTATCGATCGTTTAAGAATTTGGAGTTAAAAAAATCAAACAAAATCCCGTACACAGCACGTCTACGCGGTGTTTACATCAGTTTTCTGTGAATCGAACTCAAAGTTAAACAACGATACAGTATACAATTATTATCATTGTGATTTCAACGATGGTAGTTCCGACGCGTTTGTATTGTTCTTGTGCATTTCGTTTCAGATCCGAGCCGTTGATGAAAACGGCATTTTCGTGTAACTTTCGAATTCGCTGCAGCTACTATTCTTAAAGTATAATTCGTTTTACTCCGTTTTCATTTTAGGCGAAACGCGCATTATAAAAGGCTGTCGACCCGGTACATCCGATACATACATTATAATAATGATGTACAGAGCTGTACAAAAGAGCTGGTGTGTGTACGGTTGAACAGTTCTTTAGGAAAGATAGTTATATATTGCGACTCGTGCAGTGTACAGAGAGCGGTTCTTCGCGCGTATTTGTCGTATGTTTTCACGTCGCGATGCGTTATTTTTAGTTTTTCGAACCATTCAAGTTGATTTAAATGGTCCGATATCGTCATACCCCGGCCCGTTTTTTAATTTTTTTTTTCATTCGTCTGACTACAATCCGGTACGCATAGTAGAATACTATGTTAATTCGTTACGTTTGAAAATTATTATTTTAAAAAACGCGCGGTAATTGATTACCAGAAAAAAAAGTGTACCTACTATACGTCCGAGAGAATATAATATTTATAATTCCTTCTTTTCGGGTTTTTGTTTTTTCGATATTAAAAAAAAAAAAAAACCGATAATTTTTGCATAGATCGTTTTTTGCGAAAAAAAAATTCGTGACAAAGTTATTCGATAGAAACGAGTTTAAAAATTTAGTTTTATCCGTATACGCGTTTTGTCGAGAAAACGCGTACTTGTTGTTTACAAAATATTATTGATGAACTGCAGTGTGACGACCTACATTATTTACACGTACTCAACGCGTTGTTGGAAACTTGTGCGATGAAAAAAAAATATCGTGATTTTTACTCTGAAGTTATTGCGTTTGGAGCATGGTACGTAAGAAAAAAACACAGGAAAGTGTCACGCGCTTATTTTCAACTTCAACAATGTTCGTTTCAGTCGTTCCGGAAGGCACAAGTACGACGTGAAATTTTAGACGGCCGATTAGGACGAAGATTAAAAATGTATCAACTCGCTTATCATAATCCAGATGAGACTATCGTGTGATAAGTTTCGGTGAACAATTGCTGGTTTCAATTTTCCCTACCTTACTAAATATTGAAACGGCACGTGTTAAAATCATATATATATATACTGCTTTTGTTAGATAAAACGTAAAAGAGAAAAGCAAGAGGAGAAAAAAAAAAATGAGAAACGAGAATGAAAAATTGGTGTTTTTAATACTTACTATTCGCGATCATATAATTTAAAACAAATAACATTATGTATAAGGTTACAAAATTGTATTTTAAATCATTCAAATTCAATAAGACGTGCGTTTTCCTTTGTATAGGTACATACAAACAGATATTAAAAGTAACAATGCTACAATCATTATTATAATTATTATTTATAAACTCGTTGATGTCTCAAACTTGATTCAAAACCGATTTATTTAAAAGAGTCGACAAAAACTAGTTACTGACGATGTGTTATTGGGTACCTAATTTATATCGTTTTACACACGTTAGCTTTCAAACTGTTGACATTGTAATATTGAAGACAATATTGTAGAATGAATTGCACAAAAAAAGTCGCTCTTTTGGTTAAACATGACTTTGTGGTATACAGTAAACATGGAAAAGAAACTGAGTGATAATAATTGTAGGTACATAACTGGTGATGAATCCGGAACCCTTAAAAACGTTTGTCGTCAGAGTCTCAAATATTAAAACAAATGGAAAGTCAAAACTGGAATACATGAATTTTAGCTGCTTACAAGCGTTAGACCTACATAACGCTGTAGAAGAGAACCCGATCTTAAATAATTAGACGAACGGGAAAGTATTAAAAATCAGAAAAGAAACAGGAACCGCATAAAAACTTCAATACGATTCAATTTCTTTACTGGCACGTTTGTTTAAAATTATATATTGGACACTGTACGAAAAAACCAGGTTTATGACAAAAAAATTATATTTTTACTATATTATAAACATAACGACTCTTAAAACGGTCGGATGGGTGATGATGTTGTTTTGAAATCGTTGTGAAAAAAGCACTTTATCCAACAATCTTTGTGTCTAATGTACCATATGAAAACGGTAATGTAACACGATAAAAATGTAAAATCAACAACGCCCTCTATTTTTACGTTACGAGGAATGCAATTTAAAAGTTTAGGAATATTACTTTATTATTAGTAGGAAAATTTAAATTTATAGTAATGTTCCTTCATTACTAGGAGGAAAATCTAAACATCAAGGTGTTGATGGTCTTAAAATTGAAAAATTTTCATGCCGGATAATTGCGTTTGAGAACCTAACCTTTCTATCTTGTTTCGTTCTTTTCGAGTGACTACACCGGGTTTTATTCTTAAAAATTTTTATCGGTACCGCTTTAGCCGGTACACGTAAAATCTTAACTTTCAAATACTAGTATAACTTGTATCGTAAGTATAGTTTTTAATTCAGCGAAAAATGTATTGTTTTTACAACGATGTTTTTTTTTTTCTGTCAACAATTTTTCGGGTAGATGGAATGCCTCGGATTTTAAAAATCAGTACCTCTACTGATAGATACCTTTATGGACTCGGTCGGTACTTTAGTTGAAACTTTTTTGTACATTTTGCGTACTTTGTTGACAAATTAACGTTTTTACCAGACAACCGAGCTCGCTCAGAGAACGTAATTATCTTCGAAGGCGATGGTCGGACGACGCGTTTCAACCGCACGACTTTTAAACTAAGTGAGTGACCCACCCATCGCGTGTAATACAGCCGTTGTACCCCCGTCAAACCGGACCTGGCGCGATCCCGGCTTTTTTTTGCTTTTTTTCAACAACCCTTCCGCTCGCCGTTATTTATTTTTCAACAAAAACCCTTTACGAAAAATTAAACTTGGCTATACATACATATATAATACGATAATTGTTATAAAACGCGAAATAGAACAGCGAAATGGGGCGTCGACGTTATCGCCACGTGCAGCGGACTGTGTTGCGGATGACGAAATGTATTCGACACGCGCGGTGCCCGGCACGAGCTGCCGCTGCAATTTCGACCGGCCGGGATCGCGCGCGCGTGGACCGGACAAAAAACGGCCAAGACCTGGGTCAGTCGTCGCCCCGGACGCCGACGATATTTAAATTAACGGCCTTTTTGTGGTTTTTTTTCGGAGTATTATGCTCCGGTGAGAATACGGTTTAGCAGTTTCGAAGGGCTCTTTGTAATATCGTTTCGGCGAGTTCGTATTTTGGCGGAAGTCGAAAAACATACGGATCGACGACGAACGTACGAGTTCTAAAACGTCTTCGTTAATCTAATATGACGCGCGTAACGTGACGCTGTTATTAAAACAATATAATCATAGAAAAAAACAAAGAGGTCACTATAATTCAAATTCACTCTTGTAAACGGGTACCGCGCGTATCAATGTGACGAAAATTCTAAAAATTAACATCCGGGTAGCCAACGAATAGTCAAAACGCACGCTGCGAAAAACGTCGACTGAAAATCATTGTCGCGAGCCAAAAGACACCGCTCAACTTGTGTTCGTTTTGTCTCTTCGACGCGTACGATTCACGAGTTTTGATCGGATCGTTGTTGCAGCAGGTAAATACAGTTGACTGCCGGTACTAACACGACTGTGGAGCACACTGAAGAACACAAAAAAGGACGAACGCTGTCGTCTCGACGATTATTTCGATGACGCGACGTCTCGCGACGGTTTCTGTTAAGTTTGAACCATTTTTTTTAATCGACCGTGTGCAGTTTTTCGAGAAAATTGACGTAACGCGCGTGCAGGCGACGAGCGATTTCGTTTACGCGACAACGCGGGTTGAACCGACTTTGCGGTTTTGTTCACGCACCGTTGTGGTGTGTCCAAAACTTTTTTTTTCTCGAGTTCTCCACGGAGTCATCGTCAAAAAAACGCACGTGTGGCGCGGTCGACAAATCTGTCGCAAAACGATTTGTCGTTATTACACCCAATATACGTACTCATATTTATGTCCGTGTTTCAAACCGGCATGCCGATCGCTCGGATCGCGCCCGCAGACAGGCCAGACAGACCCTCGTCGCCGTTTTTATCTCGCGTCCGCCGGGAAATGACAATATTCGATACGTCGCGTCGGGTTCGGCTGATAGCGACGAGCCGGTGTCGTCGGGTGTCGTGTTCTACGTGTTCTATTATAATATACAATATAATAATAAAACTATTATAATAATCGCTGTAAAATGCGGATTGTGTATAGTCGCGGCGACACCAGTGTCTAATCTTCGCCAGACGTTTTGCGCGCCAGTCACCCGAGATCCGGGCTACGCGCCGCCGCCGCCAGACGTAAATGTGCGCCTTGTTGTTTTCCCTTAACCCGCAGCGTCGTGGTCTTGGGAAAAAAAAACGGAAATTTCAACGAAACAAACAGGCTTAAAAAACAGAAAAAAAAACAAAAAAACAAAACTAAACCTGGTCGCGTGTGTAGTCTGACGGGGTAGCGACTGCGCTTTGAATGGGTCACTGTATACAGTTGAGAAGTCGTGTGCTTCAAACGCGTTGTTTTACGTCCGAAAGCCACGACGAATCGTTGCTCAGACGTTTTGTCGATTAAAACACTCGCCGAATCTTTCCCGTTTTAGATGTAAAAGTTTCGGCTCTAAATGTTTTAACCACGCGTGTAACCCAACCGTCTTGTTCATGGATCGTACTAAAGTTTCGAGACTTAAGCATAAAAAACTAGAGGTTTCGTGGGACAAAAACTGCCGCAAAATAACGAAATCAAAAATGTCAAAATTCACAAAATCGATTAAAGCAGCAAACGACGTTTTTTTAATGACGTATACAAATTTTCAGTCGAACGGAGCGGAAATTTGTCCGTTTTCGGTTTTTTGCTCGCAACTTTCGAAAATAATCAAAAAAACGCTTCGGCCGTAAAGTACCATCTCGGATCAATCGTCCATCTTTTGAGGCATGACACGTTGGAGTGTTCTTTCCATCATAAAAAGTGTCCACAGAAAAAAAAATCGTAAAAACAATACATTACATACATCTAAAAAATAGCGGCTAATAGGTGGAAAATAATAATTTTTAAAAATCTTCGTTGTCGCGTACCATCGCCATGTTCACATGAATGAAACACATCTAATTTGCCCTATAAATCGAATGACCGACTCCATATTACACACTGTGCGAAATAAATACAAATGTTTTTTTTTTTTTAACCGTCCGTATTATTGTTGTACTGTTTTCGAAAATGTTTTCGGATGCAACGGTTTACGTCATCGGAACCGCAGCTGTCGTTTGTTTACAGTTTATACCGTAGGTTAAATATTATCGTACGCTATCTGGTTCATTGATCTTTTTGTACACAGTGAAAATGTTTGCGTTTTCGCAAAAACAACCGGGATAAACAAAATACACCTATGGCCGTAAATAATTATGAGTTATAACCGTGTACGAATCCAATAAAACGATAACTCGATGTTACGTTGGTTGTTAACTGCAATATCCGGGAACGGGATTTATCTTTAAACGACGTTGTTGTTATGTTCCATTTGTTTCGGTATATTTAGGTTTTTTATGTGTACTCGCCTACCTGAGTACATTACAAACAAATTGTAAAATTGTTTCGAATCGTAAATTACTTGTTTTAATTATACTGTCTAAAGTGTTTAACTTGAGAAGTTTTTTAACGATTCGTCGCAACACACTAAACAAAAGATTTTTTAACAGATTTCGATTTCCGTTTCGCTTGTAAAAAATGTTTTGTTAGGCCCAAAAAGCAAATGGCAAAATTTCCAAAAAAGTTTCATTTTATTTTAAGTACTATTTTTATTTAATTTAAACGAAGTTCGGCGGTGCTTTGGTTGAAGTTTTTTTTTTTAAATTTTGCTTACTTTTTGAGTTTTGCCCCAAAAACTAAAAACAAAAAATGGAGAATTTTACTTTTAAAAGGATTTACGTTGAAAACCACATAGAACTTGGGGTTTCAGCATTAAATTTTATTTTATTTGAAGTTGTTTTCGATACTTTTGGATTATTTTCCGAGGTGTGTGCCGAAAACGACGGAAATGGCGAAATCGCCATATCTGGTGATCGATTTGGTTATTCGGCTATGACATCCAGAATAATGATCGGAACAAATATTTACATGATATAAAAATAGGTAAGATACAGGTTGGATAAGAGTTTCAAGAGATTCCGAAAACTTTTGAACAAAGTTTATAGAACTTTGGAGTACTCGAAAACTCTACCAGGACTCACAGCTGAGCTCGCTCAGAATCGTTTTTTCAAAGGCGAAATGTCGTCATTGCTTTCAGATATTGAATAATGCGTTTGATCCACGACTTTCGAAATCTGCAAAGCGTAGTCTGTACTCCGTCAAACTACCCACTCCGCGGCGACCTATATTGAGTGATCCCTGATTTTTTAAGGGCGATGATGATTGGCCATACGTTCGCGTGTGTCGTAATTTTATAGTACTGGAATCTTTGGCTGTCGGAGTTGGTAAAATCGCTTCTCATAAAAAAAAAAATAATAATCGCTCCGATTTTAAAGTAGCTCATCGCAGGTATAGGCGTAATATATATATATGCGTACGCTTACGAAACGTATATTGTTGTCATTTATCATAAATATAAATACGTTTTCACGAGTATAGTGTACAAACGCGTAGTTTGTCGACCTGTATACATATTTTGTTAGTACGCGCGTCACACGAAACGCTGGAACAGTGATTTCGGAGGTATTTAGTATTAATTACACAACAGTTAAAAAAAAAAAAAACGTCAAAACGCACTAATCAGCATAAATTATAATAATAGGGCGGGCTCAACGTATAAAGCCTTAAATTTGTAACCAAATATGTATGTATGCTCCGTCGAAATGGAATTATATTGTATTTCCAGCGGGCGCAGACCAGTTTTACATCCAACCGCTGTCCACAAGACGGGGTTAAAATTAGTGAAACAATTATTTTCAAAACGCGTTTTCGGCCCCTGATCGCGTGCACACGGGTATTGTTGGACAAAACGATTTTGGTTTAAATTTAATTTGTATTTTTTTTTATATAATTATGATTTTTCAAAAATATTCTGCACATCATAAAGAATGTTGTTGGCGCAAAATCAATAATATTGTGCGTTGTCGACGATCGTGACGCGGTAACTCCGTGGCATCGTCATTATGTATATTCTCGTCGAAGTTTATCATATAATGTATTACTGTAGTACAGCGATGGGAATTTCTACGCGATAAAACACGACGCTGTTTTAGTGACTTGTACGGATTTATGCGAGTTAAAAATATTTCATTCGAATTTTTCATCCTGAAATAATCCGAATTTGAATACTGTCCACCGCTGTTCTCGCAATATTTCAACAAAGTGTTGAAAAATACATTCTAAAATGCCAAACTCTTAAGCATAATCAAGTACGGTTTGTCCATGTAATATATCGGATTCGGTAAATTATTGTGTTAATTATATTTCATCGCTTATGAAACATTTCTGGATGATGATTCAGTTGGCGTCGAGGGCAAAGTTTTAAGTTTTTAATTCAATTCAGTTAGTTTTCGTCTAACGCGTAAAAAATCTAATATATTTATATTATTTAAAAAAAAATAGATTTGTCAATTTTTTAATCCGTCGATCTTTTTAAGTAATTATATGGACTATAGAGAATGAGAATAAAATCTGAAACTTCGAGCTCGTCATCAACGTATTTTTAACTACAAGAGAATTTTTATACACTAATCATTCCAACAGCATCTTTTTTAAAGACACCACTGTTGCCACCTACCTAACCATTTAATAGCCGTTTTTATAGCTATTATAATATTTTTTTCCTTATCGAACGCGCGAACGTCGTAAAAAGTTAATGATTATTATTTTGAAAATGTACCACTAGAATTCAAAAACCTTTTCATACAACTCATATTATGTTCGTGTATTGCAATATTCTATAAATCATATTATAATATCACACTCGGGATTGTCTGTATAACGTTTTGAAACCAGAATTTTCACTATCAAGGAAATACGTACGACAATATGTGACAAATTATACAAATTGGTGAAAATAAATAAGTGTAAAGTGAGTATTGTTTTACAGTTTACAATTTTGCATTGTTTTACCCTTTCGGTTCCAAATTATCTTAGAACGAAGATAAAGAGTCCATGTAAAAAGTGTTTTTTTTCTCATGAAATTGCGTCATCAAATCGTTTCTAGAATAAAATTGTTTTCAGTTTTAATCAGTTATCTCGAAAAATATTTGAAAAACAAATATTTTTTTTTATTTTTATAATAGTCTTGTGGGAAATTTTAGCTGGCGTAATTTGGTGTTGGTTTCACTATTCTGGCCACAAAACTGTATTGCAGCTGGTTACCAGAAAAAACACAGCGCGAAATCAACGTGTAATGTACAAGGGAACGATGATACGACGACAATGTTTCATATCTATTGTTTACATTGCGTCGTAGAAATTTCAAAAAAATTTGTTGATTTTTTACGTGGTATTGCCTATTAGCAATATCGTTTTGTAAAATAACGTCTTTGATAATTGGACTTGTCTACTTTTCGCAATTGAAAATGTTTTTTACGCCTTTTACACTCGATTTATATGCTTCTATATACAAACGGAATGAATGCCTGCAGTAAAAACCGAAACAAAGTTTTTGTACGGAATATAATATCTTTGTATAAAATAAATTAGGTCATGAACATGTACGGCTTGAGGTTAAACCATTTATCTAATCAATTATTCGGCTTTTGTTTGAAAGTTTTTTTTTTTGTCACCGCTAATATACCTAAGCGTTTACTAAGATTTTGGTTGGCGAAAACCTATGTTCTAAATTTTCAAAAATTGATGATGTTATGTCATTTAAATGCACATAAAAATTTAAAAAAATTAAATTTTTATACAATTTGCAGGAAAGCTTGTGTACAAATTCATACTATTTTCATTCTACAGTAAAATCACTAATGTTCAGTGCAGCTCTCAAAAATGTGCTGTCAATTTTTATATATTAGGTTTTTTTAGGACCTCCTTAAAGTTTTTTGTTATAAACTAAACTGCCGTTAGCAAAAATAAAAACAACCTACTTCAAAAAACAAAAAAGGCACTGAAAAGTCTATAATAGTTAAAAAAAAAAAAAAAAGTGTAATCACTTTTTTTCGGTACCGTCAAAAAAAATTTTTTTTTTTACTAGTATATGTCTACGTTGGACGGCACAGAATAAAAAAAGAAAATTGATAAAATTTTTTTTTCATTTAATTATTTTCTACTTTTCAGTGCTTTTTTTTTGTTTTTCATGGTCGGTTTTATTTTTTTGTCAAAATTTTAATTTATTTCACAAGTTTTTAGCCGACTACGTGATTACACTCTGTGTTCACAATATAATTCATACCGTGTCATTAATTGCAATATTTAAAATAATTGTTTATGTTGCCGTAACGTCATCGCGATTTTTCTGTATTTTGGTATTTGTTAATTTTTTCGAAGAGCGCTGAAAAAATTTCGATAAAATTTATACTACCCATATTTTTCGCTGTTTCGTATGGAAACTCGCGGAGCAAAAAACGTAATCCGAAATCGTGAATAACAAAAAATTATAACCAAAACATTTTTAAACCGATAAATTGGTGGGTGGTTTTAAACAAATATTACGTGTTTTACTCAATTAGAAATAACTCAAGCTTCATACCGCTCTGGACCTTATTAGAATTACGTTAGATTTAAACAAATTTGTTCAGTTTGTTTTCGTTGATATTTTGTTAACATCGGAACGACTACGTATGTGTAGCTACAACCCAAACAAGTGATGACAATAAAACCAATCTCAGACGATCCGTAGAGTCTACTTAAATATTCCACTGTATTTTCTCATGAAACTATATGAGCGTGTCTATACTATGTACATACATCACAGGATTGTTTATTAAATAATTGTTACGCGATAAGTGCTAATTTTATTAGGTATTAGATTTTTGTTAGTTATTAAACTGTTATAAGACCAGGATGAGCGAACAAATAATTATCATGATGATTACGTTATGCTTGCGTAATTCATTTTTTTTTTTTTATACTCTCCATACATTTTATTTGTAGCAAACGTTTTCATAACGTCTTAGACACCACTTATACGACGATTGTGCGCTAATTTATTTTATCACAAGTCGGCTGATTTATACAACCGTCGATTTCATTTATACGGCCCTAAGATCAACGATATATGTATACTGCGTCAATCTCTACATACGTTTGTCAAAAACTTTGAACGATAGCAACGCATATTTTGAAATACGTACAACCAATGAATCGTAATTTTCCTTTTAAAATTTCGAATATTTTTACGATATAGCCGCTGGAAAGGAAATGGGGAGAACATATTTTATCACAAGACCGACGTGTTTTTACCGTAAATTTTAGTAGTAACATACATTTTTTAATAGATAATCTACGCGAAAGCGTTTTTTTTTTTTGTGAAAACCACACACCACGCCGCCTCAATCAAGTACCCAGTATTGAAAAAATACCACAGTTTTAAACAGCTCGGAAATGTAATTTGAACGTCGATCAAGTCTTCGGATTCCGCTGTATTCCGATGTGTACGGTTTGAAAGTTTCCGCGATTTAAAGGCGTCCTTTACACTCAGAACACTGTTTTTTAAACCTATTGTATAGAGACGCGATTTATACATATTTAATCGAAAGCGTTCGATGCCAATCGACCGAGCAAGCACTCGCAAAACAACGCATCCGAGACGAGCAATAATAATAATTAATAGCCCCGTTAATGCATGCCGTCACGCGAAAATTCCAGTTTCGACTGCGAGAATTCATACTTATTTCAGCGCGTAATGTGTAAAAAACGGTTATACTTCTCTCGTACTGTGTGTGTGTTACGTTAAAATCAAAAAATAAATTCGTTCTTTAAAATATAAAACTTGATCACTTTGGGTCGCGTGTGTAGTTTGACGGCGTAGCGCCATGTTGGGTGGTTTGGAGGTTCAAACGCGTATTATTTCATATCCGAACGCAATGTTCATTGCTTTCGAAACTGCGAACGAGCTCGGTAGTGAACGTCCCGGTAAGAACAAATTTAACAATAAAAACTTTCATCGTATGTTTCAGTGCAAGAGTTTAGTCCGATCTCCGTTTCGGATGTAACGATCAAAAAAACGTCGCGTAAATAACGTCTGTCCCCCGCCTCACGCGGCCGCCCGGAATGACGAGACGAAACGGCCAAAACGTTTCTTTTAACCGGTAAATCGGTGCGGGGTGGACAAATGTTATGCGCGTTTTACCCAATCGAGCGTTTTTAATAAAATTTGCCGTCCAGTTGTAACGCGACGTGGTGTAACAACATTCTACGTTACGATTGCCCCGAATGTGTCCGCGGGTCTGTTTTCAAACGAATTCGTCCAGTTTTGTGTTTTTCATTCGTGTCTCGTTGACGGCAGAAGAACAAAAAAAAAAACAAGCACGGTCGAGCAGAGTCTCGCCACGTTTTCTACCACGAAACGACGTAACGTTTAACGCACACCGGCGAGATTTATCAAAACTTTTGCTTCCGTCGTCCCGTTCGTCCCGCGGAAACAGCCGCAGCCCTGCGCAACGTCGCGGCCGGCCCATGGCGGGGTAACGTCTTGCGCAGCGGGTAGCGCGGGGGTCTCGCTCAGGTGAATGAGCCGCCGTTCCGTTCCGTGGGAATCGTTTGGGCTCCGTACCGGTACGGCAGTGGTGGCCAAACTGCATTCGATATCTGGCCCGAAATTGTTTTACACGACGTAGCGTTTTCAGCTCACGTCGATCCCGTGTCAACAACACGTTTGGAAATATTTTTCGTAAGGGTGAAAAACAGATATTTCGCGTTTCCGGTCATAACTTAGCACGGATTTACCGGTCGAGCAGAGCCGTCGAATTCGTTTAAAAATAATTTTCCAAAGCGTAAACCGACATCGTTTTTTTCATCCGCGGTCAAGTCGAGTATTAAATATAGAGCCGTCGGAATCAGCGAGTAAAACGCAAACGTCAGTGTACATTGTATGCCTAAATTTCTGATGAAAAAAAATTGTTACGCGGTGAAGAAAAGTTTGGACACCACTGCCACGCGGTACGCACGGTTAATATACGACGTTCGTTACACACGTAACAACAATGACGACGCATTGTTTTCGTAAAAACAACCGTACAAGTCGTCGGCGGCGGCTTTTGTTGTTGTTGTTGTTGTTGTTGTTGCTCGCGTCCTCGTCGCGTGTACGGCGCAACAATACACGGCGTGTACGTACACCGATGGACAATAATTATTACGAATGCAACTATAACGCGGAAGACGCATCCGCGTGTCCGCTTGTATTGTTATTGCTATACACACACACGTACACATCACGCGGAAACGATTTTTTTTTTTTTAGATTCCGAGGGTCATCGTATTGTTTTTACAACGACAAGATTTTTTCTTTTTTTTTGCGAACACTTTTTCTGGTAGGAAACGGTCTTAACGCAACGGATACCTGGAAAGGTGGACGGACGGCCCGTCGAGAGACGGTACTCTCGTTAAAAACGTGTTTTGTTACACATCGATTTAAATTCTTTCGATTGCGACATCGAGAATAACGATCGGAGCAAGCTGAGAGACACGATACTGAAACGGAAAAACTACAGATTCCATAAAAGTTTTTACGGTTAAATTTGTTTTTACCACGGCGTATACTAGACAACTGGCTCATGGACGTATTTTTGAACGCGATGATTTAGCGTTGCTTTCAGATGTAAAATAAAATGCGTTTGAACCACAATTTCTGTACTAGTCATTCACCCAGAGCGTAGTCGATATTCCGTTGTTAAACTACCCACGCGACTTAGAGTGATCTGGGGTTTTTTTTTTAATAATTATAACGATATCGATTGGGAAAAAAACGAAACGTTTGCGATTTACAAATACACATAACGTACAAACATTACGAACGTTTCTGACCCGATTCACCACTGTGGTAAGACCTCTTATACTGGTGAAATTGGAGTGCTATAGTATGAGGAATACGTATTTTAATTTTTACTACAGCTCTATACGTAATTAAAACAAATAAACAGTTACAGAAACCGACTAGAATAGTAAAAATACAACTATCGAAAATTGTTTGCAATCCACTGCATTTTGAAAATTGAACACAAATGAAACGCGCAACAAAATCATCATAAACTCGTATTTTCCTATTTAAATAATTTTTCTACGTAAAACTTTCGCCTCGTTTAACTCGCAAACGAGTGTGCCGTATTTATGTTTTTCTGAAACATATTACCGCATTCATGTGCGACTATTATATGAGAAAAATGTGCATTTAAATACGACCACCAATGCGATATTTTCGGACACCTATATTAAGAAAACTAAAACGTATATGGTGTTTCAAAAATATAGCTCGGTTTAAAAAGCCCACCATTTTTTTATTTATTTGTTGGCAACATTGTGTGAGTGATTTTTCTTACCACGGGTCCTTGACGATTCACGCGATAAAGAAGTCGGTTTAGTTTTGAGCGTTTTCGAGGTGTCAACGATCACGGAGAGGCTCCATGGTCAATTATGGGTTCCATGGTCCGTTACGGGTGTTCCAATAAGACATGTCGATTTGAAAATAACCTCTTCGTGGTTATTGACACCTCCGAAACACTCGAACAACTTCTCTATCACATAAACTGTCAAGGGATAAGAAGAATCGTTCGCGCGATGTTGCCAACACAAAAATAAAACGAAAAAATGTCGGGATTTTTAAATCTTTTTGGGACACTCTATACAATTATGAGTGTCGATTCAGGCTTCAGATTTCGATGTTTGAAAATTATTGGACGGTACAATTTTTTCAACTCGTCGATCGTATTAATAGAGTTATTTAGACGTCATCTGGGAAGTAATCGACCGAAACACGGCAAATCTTCGAGACGAGTGATTAGTTCGGTCACACGCCGTCGCTGACACCTCAGCCACCATCTTCTCGTTTTGGCTGTCGAAAGATATAATTGTTACAATATATACGCAACTACGTTGTTCGCGTGTGTTGCCAAACCGAAAAGGGTTCAAGAACGTAATGTTTTTCATCCTCTATTCGTCGAAACGTCGTTAAACTCGGCTCTGGCAAAAGTTCCGACACGATTTCCTCCTTTTCTCAGTAGAGGCGCTGCACTATAATACTATTTAAATATACAACGGGAACTATTACGCACTCGTTGTATTTATACCCGCACGCGTTGACGTTATTCAGATGGCAATGACACGAATAAAATATTATGGCGACGCAATTCGGATTTTAGCCCGTCATTGTTGACCGCGGGTCGATTACGTATCAGATATAATTGTCGGTTGAAAAATGTAATGAAAAATTTAAAAAAAAAAAGGCCGGGATCACTCTGTGGGTAGTTTGACGGGGTGGCGACTACGCTTTGGGCGGGTCACTAGTTTAGGATTCGTGGTTCAAACGCATTGTTTTATATCTGAAAGCAACGACGAATCGTCGCCTACGAAAAATACGTTTCTGAGCGAGCTCAGTCGTCTAGTTTACGTCCTGGTAAAAACAAATTTAATAATAACAAAACTTTTATCAAGTCTTTCCTGTTTTAGTTCTACGTAAAAGTTCGTCCGGTCTTTATTTTGGACGTTACGATCAAAAAAATCAAAATCAAATGAGTTTAACGACACAATAACAAAATCGGCCATAAACCAAAAGTGTGCGAACCAATTATCTATATTCTTAACCACATAATATGTAAAACTGTCTGGTTTATTGAAGTTTTGAGACTCAAACATAAAAACTAGAGGTTTTATG
>CM029363.1:5250543-5398309 GCA_017140985.1 Hormaphis cornu
TAATTTTGTCAAAATAAAATGTAAAAATATCAATGAATATTTAACACTACAAATTAAACTACTCGTGCCATCTATAGTTTCCAACTGTCAAACTCAATCGACTTTTTCAACAGAGTGCTGCGCTCTAACCGTGTGTTAATCACCACGTTTTATTATATTTGAACGTGAGCTAAATAAAGAAATTCTTTTTTCTCTGTGTTGAAATGTAATCTTACATCTTTAAATCGTTTTGTTATTAATGTACACCCACGCCGAAAACATTTTGATGACTTTGTCAGTATCAAACGCAATAGAATACATAATATTGTACGATTATATAAAAAAAAAGTTTTTACCACGTTTCAACATTCGCTCAGTATATATTTCATCATTTTCATCAATGTTTCGTGTTATGTTGTATGAGACCCTGGTACAAACTTTAAAATAACTTTTCGAATACCACGTATCTACAACGTTTCACGGACGTTCCACGACCGGTTTTTTTGACGTTTCTAAATTTTACAATAGTTATTGATTTAAACTTTCACGGTTTTCCGTAAAAATATAAATAATATCACTGGTTACAACCTCGGACTAATTATTCTACACATATTTCCATAATAATATGTGCCTACGTGTTATTAAAAACCCGGAATACAAAAACATGCAGAAATACTTTGAAAAATATCGTCAGTAAAAACATATGATTGATTTTATAACGAACGATTTCGATTAACAAAAAGAATAGGCACTGAATCTAAATCTGATATGAATTTTTTGTACGATAATACAAACCTAGTTGTTAGAATAATAATATTGTTGTGTGATTAACATGGTTAATTAACATGGTCTATGAACAAAGTTTTTGTGAAGAATATACCTAATAAATTTAATTGTTCCTCAGATGCATAATGATCCAAATCCACGAAAACTGCGCGCTTTTATAGAAATAAATTTTAATATAGCATTTCGTCGCTTGGTTTTTTATTTCAGTTTAATCGATTATTTTACATAATTTTTCCTCTTCTACCCGTGTTGTAGAATGGCAATATGAGTTCATGAGACCCTGGTACGCACTTTAAAATAACTCTTTGAATACCACGTATCTACAACGTTTGTATATATAATTTGATTCATTTTTCGTTTCTTTATTTCAGTGCAATCATAAATGTTTTATTTGCTTTTATTTCGTACTCCTTTAAAAACACTAAGTCAGGACTCGTATGCATTCTAAAAGGATCACGATGTATTTGTAAATGATCAGAGGACTTAGATTGGACGTGATTTCAATACTTTTGTGTTGAATCGTTTTGTTTTTCGCTTCTAAACTCCTAAAATAAAACTGATACACGAATTAGACGTGGTAACACACGCAGCGTACAATTTTGTTTGGGGATGAATAAAAATATATAATTTTCGCAAAATGTGATTGTCGCTCAGGTCACAATTATAAAACTAGACATTGTTAAAACCGTGTTAAATTTTCCAAGTCCACGAAACGTATGTTTCGAAAGTACAAAAAAAAAAAAATTGTTTTTACGGTTATTTTGAAATATTCTCTATTCTCAAGTACTGTCTACATCACAAAATTTGTAACGTTTTCGAGTCTCACGCGATTATTCGTATACATTTTCTATTCGTCCCAATTATTCTCATTATGTCACCGAACTTTGTCGATAGAAAAATACTTTTTGGGCGCGCATATTATACAGCGAAGAATTTTTCTCGTAGACCGAAAAAGCGAAAATGATTTTACGGAATACAACACGTCGCGGGCACAGTTAGTTAATATTATAATAGGCCGGCGGTGTTTGTAAGATCCAGGCTTTGACAACTTTTTTTTTAACTCGTCAAGTTTGTTGAAGAAAGTTTATCCAAGTCAAATTTTTTTCATTTTTTAAATTTATCCAACTAGAAAAATAAATAATCGACTCAAAACGGATACAATAGTTTATACTTTTAATAATTCATCTCACGGGTTTCGTATCGATATTATGACGTATTTTTTTTACTGTTTTTGTTTGTATTATTGAAGGTAGACAAAACAAGTTAAAAGAAAAATTAACTTATCAAGTTCACGAAGAAATAAGTCAACCGTGTTAACTTTTTACCAAACAGACACGGTCGATTGCAGGATAGTGCGCGAAACCGTGTAGAAAAACCGTAATTACAACACCACAGTGGTTCTTGAGATTGGCGTCGTCAAAACACGCCAATAACGGTGTGTGAAAAAGAAACAAGCACGCCAAACAAGTCGCAAATCGACAATATTAATCGTCAATCCGAATAACCGGTGTCCACGTAGCCACGTAGGTCGGCGTCGTCGTCGTCCACTCTGTCCGCCGCGCCGCCGCCGCCGGCCGGTCTCCTGAACAGCTCGGAACACCCGTAACAGACGCCCACGTCCGTCCAGCACTGTTCGCAGTGCACGTAAACGCACCCGACGGTGTCGCAGCCGTACCGTTTGCCGCCGGCCCTGGACTCCGGTTCGCCGCAGATCAGACACCTCCGGCGGGCGCACGCGAACCACACCAGCCAGCCGAACGCCCGGGGGAACCGCAGCCGCAGCACCAGGCACACGTTGAAGTCGTCCTGCGTTCAAAACAAAAACGGTTAAATCCGTTTTAGCCCTCGGGTCGACTACCGAAAATATCCTCGAGTTTCCCGCGATCGTCTACGAAACGTCATTTGGAAAACCCTCGGATTTATCCTTTTTAGAACGAGTCCGGAAAAAATCCGTCCCTTGATCCGGCGACGCTGTGCCGCGGGACGCAGTGGGCGCAGGGTTCGACCCGTAAGGGCGCGGGGCTAACACCGAAACTCATACTTTTCAACGTGCGCATAACATCGCGTGATTCTGAAATTTTTAGGCTCTGATCGTTTTTTTTTTCTGTGAACAGCTTTGAGGGTACGAGGAATGCTCCAATTTTATAACGCCGCTACCGACGAACGGACTCTCCAACATTGTGAGTAGCGACGTCAAACTTGAAAGTTCAAAAAAAAATCAAGCGAAATTTGAGAAAAACGTTAAAAATTGCGTGTTTTTCGTTTAGTTTTTTTTTAGCCGTAACTCGTAGCCGAAACTCTTACGCGACGTTGAATTGGAAACAATACAGGTCCAAGATTACGGTAATTTTTCCAGAAAATTTTTGTGCGTAGAACTTAAAAAACTTTGAAAATCGCCATCTTTTTCAACGAAAAGTGATCAAAATCGATCGAAACTTTGGCACCGTAAACTCGTTGCACCAATAGAACACGTATAGATTTCGAACGGAGCGAAATCTCGCCGCGATCGTTTTTGGCTCCAAAAACAATCGAAATTTAAAAAAAAAAAAACGTTTGCGTACCATCATGTCGAATCGCCTACGTATTTTCATACGCGTTCTCATCGGAGCGTTCCTTCTGCTGCTAGAATGATCGAGCGGGGAAAAAAAAATCATCGCGAAAACAATGCGTTTTACGCTGACGCTCAGAATATAAAAAAAAATTCTTTAAATTTAGAAGGGTCGCGTCCTAGTGAAGTAGTAGTGGCTGCCGGCGGATTTTCACTGACCGACAGCTTGTTCTCGCGGGCCAGTTTCTCCACCTTGAGCTTCATGTACCGGAAGAACGCCGTGCGCCGCCGCAGCGTCTCGTTGTACAGGTACAGCACGCGGCGCTTTTCGCGTTTCCGGAAGAACAGCGCGCACACCAGCCGCTTCAGCCGGTTCGTGTACCCGGCGAACACGGTCATTGCCAGCACCACCGCGAACGTGCTGTAAATCTTGTTCAAATAGTACGTGTCCAGTTTGTGCGGATGCGGCAAGCACACTGCGGGCAAAGCAAACGGATATTATATTAATATCATGATGTATAAGATAACAATTTTTGGCCGTTGTTTTTATAATATAGAGGACTGACTGGTCGTACGAGTTTGAGGAGTGCGTTGTACACGTACGGTGCCGACAAGCCATCTCGCGCACATACGATTTACCCGGTAGCGTCAGAACTACCGCAGTGCTTTAGAGCGTCTACGTCACTACAACAATAGGATGTTTTTGCGAGACGCTGACGACCACGAACAATCGAGCACGGAAAACCTCTCGCGAAAAGCGACACCAATACAGAAAGTTATAACACCACCGAAATATCCACGTCCTAAGACGACCACGGAATTACTTTGGACAGGAGGTGTGACACTATATAAAGAATCACTTGTATCTCAATTAAATACGTCTGTCGATGTGTTGCCAATCACTGTGATTGAACGCGAAAACAACAAAATATTGTGCGCATAACGACTAATAATTATTAGTAATGTATGTAATAGACAACATGCTTTGAAAACATTATAATTAGCGAATCGGTCCTAATTAACAACAATACTAATTGTGCGCTTGCGAACAACTGCTACGTAACGTGTTGAATTCAATACAAGAATACACTCGCGCGTTAAAATAATACAACATAATAGTCGAATAAAAAAAATACTGACGGTTAATTTCTTTGGAACGATGAAAACAAATTAATTATAGCTGCGACGTTCGTCCGAAAGCGAACTCATTCAATTTTAACCGAATATCACTACCAAGCACTCTATACTCATAGATTCGCCGAGTTGATAACAAATTCGTTACGATTTTTAAGTCCACGAGTTATACCGAATATTTGCGTCGATTGATTCGTCGATGAATCGTTTTTGGTTGAAAAACGTTTTACTTCAGCGAGAAAAAAAAAGTAAACACCTCGTTTGAAACGAATTCTTAAAATTCATTTTTTCAACTATTGAAGCACCTAGTAGGTACGTACCTATTCAAAATGTTTTTGAGTTTTTTTTTTCAATACAGAACAAGTACACCGTGAAGTTTTTCAGGTTCAAGTTTTAGATGTGGTATTTTTTTCGAATCGTACCTACCTGCGTCAGTATCGAAATGAGCTGAAAAAACAATGGTTTGCGTCGTGTACGACATAACAGATAATAAATATAGGAATGAAAACAGTACCTACGCGTTTCAAATGACTAAAATTTTCGTTTTGTCACGATACATCACGGCGGGTTCTAAATACACGCTAAATACCTCTACTCACTTTCGTTGCTGAGGTTGACGGTAATGTTTTTTCTAAAATTGAATCTGTCCACGACCGACCTGAGCATGTTCGCGATCATGCCGGTGCCTTTGACCTTTATGTCCAGGTCGTGGTGGCCCGTTTGAAAGTAATCGACCTTTGCGTGTCTCCTGATCACGTCCAACGCCTCGTAAAACACAGTGTCCAATAGAACCAAGGACGTGGCTGCGACTACTTCGGCTATCAGTTTCAACAGCGATTTCATCTAAGACAATGATAAACAATGTTGACTGCATAACGACGAAAAGCGTAGTGTTTTATGAACCTAGGAAAACCCGAGAAAACAAAACATTTAAAAAAAAAAAAACTTTTTTTTATTGATTTTTCTTATTGAGATTGTTGGGGTATAGGTATTGATTACATGAAAATATAGTACACAAAATAATTAAAATAAACAAACAAGCGACTGTTTTAGCTATGATTCAGTTATCTAGTGTTTTAAACAAATTTTTGTAAGTAGCTACTTTGTACTCTCTAACAAACGTAGTAAACCGTTGCAGTAAAAACTTTGTTTATTTCGCCACGTATTACATATATACGAGTATAATATATAACTGTCGAAATTGCGGAGGTGCTAGAGTAAAATTACCGTCCACAAATCACGTACCTACTTATTTCGGATATTATGAATGTTTCGGGTATTTTTTTGTTCTGGTACTTTTGTTTGCGTGTTTTTACTTTGGGTGTATTTTGTTCGCGCGTTAATCATCGTATTTTATAAACAGTGGCGGGAGGCGTTTTCAAGGGACGTACAACCTCCACCAAAATATGAAATTCAAATTTCAAAAACCATGTATAAATATTATGGCGAATTAGTATTTAAAATTTTAAATCGCGAGTTCCTAGACGAAATGGTAAAACACGACATAAAATACGATAAAATGAAACACATTGACATTTTACACAAATCCAATCAAGTACGTATATTTTTTTAGACTATTTAATAATACGTCTCTATTTAGAGTGTATAAACGCAATAGTAAATCCGACATAAAAAAGAACATTGCTCGTGTATTGTCTGTTGTATACTTCAACAAAGTATGATATATTATTATGCGTTTTATATTTTGATTGATGTTTTTCTAATGACGCCAACTGCAGAATATAGTTCCGATATTTACGGGACCGTAATTTATTGCAGACGTGAATACGCTTTAGACTTCCATACAAAAATGACGGTTCGGAAACGTTCTGAATTAGTTATCTCATCGCTACATAAGTCGTATGCACACGCAAAGTAGTTTCGTATCCACAGACTTAAGGGGAAATGTCCAAAAAGAGTTACCATCGAATTCCACCAGAGCGCGTTCTATATACTGTATAGCAGTAACCAGTACGGGCTATCTCGGTAGGGAACCTTGGTTCCATCACAACTGAAACAACTATTTTGTTTTGTTTTCAAAAAATGATTCTGCAAAATAATAATACCCGTCGATGAGATTTTTTTTCTTGAATTTTAAATCCTAATATTTAAAAATAGATTTTTAAAAATTGGCCGACGACTGCAGTAGGTGTATCAAGCGATATTTTGTATAGAGTTTAAAAGTTCACACACACACTTCTAACTACAAAACTTAAGCTAGTGGGAAAGAACTATTAAAATGCAAAACTGTTTCAACTGACACAAAAAAACATTGTAATTTTAAATAATTTTTTAGGGTCATCGTAAGCCTAGTGTTAACAGTTAATACTAGGCCATAACTATAGTTACTGTAGGTATACTCAATCAAAAAAAAAAATTGATGGAATATTCGCCCATAATATATCGGTCGGTTCGATTTTGTCTCGTTTTGTTTCTTTTATACTTCTCTATACATATCATTCCGGACCGTCTGCTGCGTTAAAAAACGTGTATTACTTATAGGAACATAATAAAATATGATATAAATAATCGTCCAAGTTCGCCGCGGACGTAAATCGTTTTCGAGCGAATCACGTTTCTCGTAATCATACATCGGAGCGCCATAAAAAACGGCAAAAGACGATCACGCCGGCTATATTATACGCATTTTGGTCCGTTAAAAAACATTCGTACGCGCGATAACGACGTGAGTTCATATCGGTACTTGAACTAAAAAAACAAAAAAAAAAAAATACGGAAATTTTTACGTTCGACAGGATAATTTAGTGTCGTCGCATCCGTGCCGGGTTTAAACGCCGTCCCGCCCGTTATCGTACGAAATTACACGAATTAATCGTAATGATATTATTGTTATAAAACGACATCGTATCAATCGCCAATGTGTTGGCCATCCTAAAATAGGTTAATTCGGTATACAACGGCTGTGTATTTTTACTGTCCGACGAGTTGTGTCTAACTTTTCGCAACGAAATGAAAACCTTTACGAGGATATTTAAAATATGCTTTTCGGGGTGATTTCGTCTAGGGTCTCAAGGGCGCGTATAAGAGTGTTATAATTTACTGCCTCGGATAGGACGATTGAAGGATTTTACGAACGGACAGCCGAATTCATCCTTCCGTCCGTATAGTTTCAGTTTCCATACTCGAGTAAAAAAAATAAATAACAACAACGATGTCGGAATCGCGGGGTTCGGAATGAAAACGCGCTCAACAAAAAACGGATATAAAACTTTATGCGTTTCGCAAAAAAAACCCGAGGTTGACTGTTTGACTTACCAAATAATCGCATTCGCGGTTCATTAGCCGGTAGCTCCTCAGGTCGATCATTTTGTGTTTCTCGGTGTTTTTCAGCGGCAGCAACGTGTGTTTGCCGTTTTTTTTGCGCCTGGCGTCGATCTTCCGGTAATACCGCGTGACGTACGCGTTGTCGTGTTCGATGTCGGTCAGATACTTGTGCATGTACAACTGACTGCTGCGGGAGACGGCAGAAAAAAAGGAAAACGCGGTTGAGACTATGCGGCAGTAATTATTTATCGCGAATCGATTGAGCCAGCACGCGGTGTTCAAAAAAGAATTTTCTCGAAAACACACCCGTTCGTTGTGAACTCTCTCGGTGTGCGTAATATACGACCGAAGAATATAGAACGGAAATTAAAAAGGAATCATTTCACGGACCGAAATTTGATTTGTGCGACCAACATTTATTTTTCGCATCTTTTAGCTACCTAGTGATCTGACCGCGTCGCGATTGAAAATTTTTCACATAATACAGGTCAACTAACGTCGGACGGTTATTGTCGTAGCGCGCATAAAGTGATTTCGCGTTGAAACTTGATGATTTCGCACACACGAAAGTGACCGAACGAAAAATATTAACCCCGTTAAAAATGTGTCCACTAAACGAGCTGTTGTGTTATGTCACACACCACGACTTTGAATTAAAATACATTTATATATATACCGCATCTTGGGGAATAATCCTTTTTTTTTTAACGTCTATCCTTTTGTTGTTCATTCGGCACACTCACTCCATTAGTATCTTGAGGAAGGAGAACGCCAAAATACGGCGTAACACCACGAACACGAACTCGGCCGCCTGCTTCTTCTGTCGGAAATCGATCATCATGTCTCGGGTCGAATCGAAAGCGTCTTGAAATCCATCGGTCTGCACAATCAACAGAGTTGGCGAAACGTTGAGTTCGAGCAGAGACCTCCCCACATTACATCGCGGGGAGTAAACGCGTACAAATATCAACTACGGGTAAGGCTGGGCATTGACGTGAAAAGTTAAAAGTTAGTTTCGCAGAATTTCTCGGATTTACGGAATGACGGACATACAGTTTCGAATACTGTAACCGTACCTTTGTTTTACATTTAAACTTCTTCAGTTAACTTAAAATTGACGTACGTTATTTCTCAACCGTTTCAATATAGTTAGACGGTTGGAATTTCGTGTCCGCTGTCGAACCCGGGACGTCTCGTCGCTAATAAACAATATAGACACAACGAATGAGTAGTAGCGTTTGGAGTATTAAAAGGAACGGAAATCGACTGGACTCGTGCCGCACTACTAATTTTCGTATGATCGTAGGGGTATAACAGCCGAACGTTTTCGTTGAATTCTAGCCCTCGAATCGCACGAAAACGATCGCGTTCAACAACAGTTATAGATATCGTTGACGTCGAAAAGAATATCGTTGAAAACTTGCCCAGCCTTGCCGTTAAACTTGTTAGCACCCGTGTGGTTTTAATAATGTTCTCGTCGTGCTTCGCGGTTATAAACGACAGCCGTTATTATTGTTCCCCGTAAGATGATATCGCGTGTTAATTTGTGACGATATATTACATAAATATATTAAACATAGTTTGCGGGTGCGTCGACGCATTCCGAAAACGACCGTGACGCGCGCGGAATTGAGCCCGCGAGAAACGGCAGTTTCGGAGGGTCGCGCGCGGGTAGCGGGTTTCTCGTGAAAACTTTGAGTGTTCTTCGCTCTCGATAATTACACACACACACAGCGCAATATTAATTACAACGATAATGATAATATTGCTTTTTAAACCTATGTCAAAAGCGCCATGTTACACGTGCCACGGGGTTCGAGGAATATGAAATCGATATGATTTTAACGTGTTACACGGCCGCACGGGAGGGCGGGGCACGTTGGAACTGCTTAACTTTGGCCTTAAGACGATATTCGAACGACGTGGAAAAAAAAAAAAAAAATAATAAACGTAAGTAAATCCGAGCTCGGGTGAGAAGTAGCTTTGGAGTGGTTCACTTCTTTGTGGTTTTAAACCGTCGCATTCGAGAAAAAACGATCCTGTATGGGCTCGGTTATCTAGTGTACAAATCAAAGTTAACGAAAATTTTCAGCTATACTACCGTGAAACACGACTTTTTTTTTAGGTAACCGCTACGTCAAAAAACTTCTCGACTTCATATTTACTCCCTTTCGTTCCTACCATCTTTTCATTTTATTTTTTTCCAATGCAATACTTCGTTTAGTACTGCGTGAAAAGTTCAGGCCGATACTCGCTTCTCTTCAGTAAAAATTTCGATTTTTGGGCCATTACTCAAAAACAAAACAAAATTTCATAAAAAGCTAAAGGTAAGTTACAACCCAAGTCTACGTTCTAAAATATTTTGAGCTACGACATTTATCGATCGCCGTCTAGTCGTCAAAGTGTTCTCGGAAAAACATAAAAAAATAACATCATTGTAAAAGCAATACATTCTTCGCTTCGTTCAGAATCCAAATGTCGTAGAGTAAAGGACTGTAAAATAAAAATAAAAAAGTGTAAAGTTGACATTGCGGGTCACTGACTACAGATTATTGTATATTACAATAACTTTTAATCGGGTACAGTAATTTAATTATAATTTGACATTTTTTCGGAGTTTAAAAAATCGTCAGTGTAATCATCAATATATATTGAAGTGAAAAAAAAAAAAATTGAGTAATAATTAATTTGGATTCATAATAATAATAATAGATAACCCTAAGGACGTTCGCCTGGACGTTCAAAAAAAAAAAAAAAAAAATGGTGGTTTTGATTGATTGATGTGCGGTAAAAAATATGATTAGATAAATTTTGATGAAAAAATTACATACACACTATGTAGAAATTACAAGCGATAATAGCTGAGACTGATTCCGTTAGGATATGTTTAAAAATAAGCATAAAATGAACCGTTATTTCAATGCATTATACTCGCGTTATGTTGATAACGTGTACCGTAGAAAAAAAGCCAATGAAAAAAAAAAAAAAAAAAAAATTGTGACAAATGTCTTTCGCAAAGTGTTGTGACGATGAGTAAACGACGAAAGTGATTACTTTCGTCGTTCTTGACTTTTTTTTTTTTTTTCGTACACAGTTTAAGAAAATGGGGATAACTGATGTAGGTCAAGGATAAAAACACAAAGTTGTATGAAAAAATGTTGGGATGAAGTATAGATAAATTTTTGTACTCAAAATCGAAGACAATAATCATTTATATCACGATAAAAGCGGTTGTACTTCAATAATCCTCAATTTTATTGCTAAATTCCCTTTATTTTACAAATGTACCTACATTTATATCAAATTTTACAAAGTACGTACATAATGCGTATCAATAAAAATGAAAAATATACTATACGTAAACCCAAAGTAGGTGTATATTTTAGATGTGGTATAATGATATATTATTTAAAAAACAATTTTTCATCCTATGGTTATCAAAACGATGTAGAAAGTTATATAATTTTACTATTTTTTAGATTACGAAGTAAAAAAAAAAAAAAAATTATTAAATTTTAATATAGCGTTTAGAGAATTACTCATATTTATGACCGTTCTGTATAGAACAGTAAAAATATCCAATTTTCTTCGGTTTTGTTTTATTTTTGTAAAACGCTTTCATCTATTTCAGTTTCTTATTTTCCAATATTTTAAACGTACTCTATCTGTTATTTATCACAGAGTTTGACCGTGAAATAAAAATTAATTTCTATTATAAGCTTTAACAATATTGATGACGCCATAAAAAATGATATTAACAATGGTTAAGTACATAAACTAATTACTTTGTTATTTATTAGACTTTTACGTTATTATTTACAACCAACGCTACCATAAAAACAACTTAGAACATGTACGAAAAATTTTTTTTTTTTACTATCTCTATTTTTGCCGGGTCTAAATAAAAAAAAAGTACGTTTATGTTTTGTCCACTCAATTGATTTTGTTGTGTTGGACTATTATACACCGATAGTTGAGAAATACGAGTGTGTAATATCAGTGATGAAAATGGAAACAAAATAATGTTACAAAAACACGATTTTATTAGGAAAAAAAAAAAAACAGAAAGAATATCATTAGTTTTCTTAACGCGTGCGTCAACAAGGGTAAAATATTCCGCTCATAACTTATATCCTCGAGTCTAATAAAACGAACGCGGCCGATTTAAAACAAAATATAGAAATGGCTAGAAAAATAAATAAAGATTAAAGCGGAGGAACATGTAATTTATAGTAGGTCGCTGTTTTATGGGTTCCATATACTAAACTATAAGCAATGATGAAAATAATCGCTTACGAATGTAATATATAGGTAACGGTTTCAAAGTTTTATACTTAAAACCAAGTTTGAATAATCTTTAAACATTTCATCGATTTATTTGAATAGTTCGAAAAGAAGTTAATGCCAAACGAAAATAATAACGATGTAAAAACGGATGTAAACCAAAATAATAATTGTGTTTTCATACGGTTTCCCGAAATGTATAACCGTGCATAATATATATTTAGAGGAACATAATTAAGCTCGTATTGAAAATGTTTTACCGAACATTTTCAACCCAAGTAGTACCACCGGAGTGCATATACCTATCATTAGAGGTGTCGACTTTAAAAATCCGAGCATTCCTTCCACCCGAAATGACAGAAAAAAAAGAAATCATCATTTTAAAAACAGTACATTCCTCGCCGACGCTCAGAATTTAAAAATAACAACCGCGGTGCTCCAAAACCGTCAACGTTGCATAATATGTATGCACGCGTCAAACGAGATGTTGAAAAGTGAACGCATTTACCTATGTAAGTGCGATTGAGACTTTCGTGGGTTACTGACGAGTTTCGGTTTCTGCAGTAAAAAGCGAAATCCGAGACTTAAATAAAAAAACAAAAAATTAATCCCTCGAGGAGAAAAATTCTACACGTTTCGCCGTTAAATATTTATGTTCGGTGTCCAGGAAACAAGCGTTCCGTCCTTTGAGTTGCGAGTGGAATTATTGGTTTTGGAGAATCCGCATGTGAGATGACCCGCGCCTGTGCTTTATTTATTCGCCCGTGTTTGTCGGAAACAGAAAAAAAAGAAAGATATTTCCTTTTTTTCAGCCACTTCAGGCTATTTATTATTATTTTTTGTTTTTCGATTGTATACGAAAAAATCGTTTTTGATCGCCGAAAGTAATTTCAACGTGTATTTTTTTGTACGCTCGTTGCGGGTGCTCAACGACATTTTACACCGACACACACTCAGAAAACCCATTCGTAGACGCCGTCTCAATATTTGATCGTGCGGGCGGCGTGTGTTAAAAATGTTTTTTTTCCCCTCCGTAATAATAATTGAAGTTTTAAATTTAAAATAGCTTCGAAAACGGGGCGAGATATGTTGCGAAAACCGTACATAACTTTCCGCCAGTCAAGTCAATTCACCGAAAATTCTTTCAGTTTATAGTCAAGTTAAATTTACATCATCGAAACCGAGAAAAAAAATAATGTTTTTTTCTAAACTCCCGTAAAAATAAAACGTCTAACAATGCTAATCATATTATATATCTATATACATTATTAACGGTGCATCACGATGGAAACGTTTTATCCGTTCCTGCGTGTGATATCAATTCGAGAGTTAATTATTTTTTAAAACATACGGACCAATGTTGTTTGGGTTTGCGCGTTAAAAAATAATGCAACTTTACGGTGAAAAAAAATTTAACCGCATGAATTTGAAATAAACTGCTATTTATATAATATGTAAGTCTTTGAGTTGACACTGATAAGCTGGCCGAGTTGAAAATAAACGACGTTTTTAAATAAATTTTCATTATTATTTTCTAACTGTAAATGGTTTACGTCCGTTTTCCGTTGGCGGCAACTATTGCGAACACTACACAAAGAACTGCTCGCGGTTTCAAAGTTTTTAGTCGCGTTTTTTTGTATCCGTCCGTCGGACGAGAAAAATATTTTAACGGGAAACCGAATCTGCAAGTGTTTGGAGAAAACTCGAAACAATCATCATTGCCGGCGAACAAAATCGTCTCTGGTCAACCGCAGCAGAAAACAAAGACGCTTGTTACTACGTCGTCGTCCTTTCGGCTCAACGAAAATTCGTTTGGTCAGTTTTTAAATCGAAAAAAAAAAAAATGCGCGACTCGTCTTTGTCGTTCCAAGGCCAAGGTTACACGGCTATCGTGTGACAGAAAAGTTGGAGATTTCACGATTGCGTGTAAAATAGATAGTTAAATGCGGGTTCGTTTAAGTCGACACGTGCGGCGTAACTGGCATGAAAATATTTTCCGAAGATACTGTGATTTAAAACAATTGTCCCGTTGTCGTCGTCGGGACAAAGACTCTCATAGTTCCCGACAGCCTTGGCATAAATCGGCGGATTTCATATGAAATGAAAACGTGGACAAATTTAACGCTTACAAAACTTGGTATTCTCCCTAAAACTTTTGCAAAAATCAACGTCCGACCGCGGACACACTTCACGAACCAAATAAATAAACTCAGTTTGAAATGTATCGTTCGAGTCGAAGTCGAGTTGAACGCGAGTGCATTAAAACGTTTTCCGATAGCGTAATCAAAACGCGTACAAACATATTATTTTGAACAGTGTTTTTTTTTAATTCATACGCGGTGTATTGGAACGTTACCGAGGTGTACACCTATCTTATCCGCGTTTGATTTACGCACTACCAGAATCACGCGAACCGCAGAACGAAACAAACGGATGTGATATTTTCGAGTTCGAAAAGTGTGATTTTCCAAAAGATTTAATCGTTTCATAAATCATCGGACGCGAAGAAAACGGAATGTCGGTGATTTTGATATTACGCGCGACACGTCGGCATCTCCGTACATATTAGAGGTATTATAGTGTTACAGTATACACGTGAAAAGGGATATAATATTTTGCGACTTGGACATTTTTCGTAAACCGCACTCGATCCGGCTCACCCCGGACGCAATTATATAGACGCGAAATAAATTACGGTCTGAACACGTCGAGCATTACCATCATTTTCACTTTGTTCAATTTGTAATTGACTTTTACGTGCAGGAACTCGCGTCTCAGTTCGTCCTTGGATTTCGTCAAGTACACGTAGCCCTTTCCGAACCCGGTGTTCACCGATTTTCCGGATTCGCATACGTCTCCGCCGCCAAACACTGCCAAACACCGAAAACCAATTCGTAAAACCGACGGGAAAAGGCACATTTCGAAACTGTTCCATAATGCGACCGTGAATAACAATATCGAACGACGAGTGGGTTTGAAATAATATTTTTTTTGAAAACAGATTACACTATCGGCGGCGTACATCAAATTTGTTGTAATATAGTAGTAGTACCTACGTACGAGCGACCCTATTGTTCTTCAAAACCGTGTGTAAAGCAAACGAGCGATACGCAGGTTCTTTATTATCGTTCCTATTCTACTGAACACGATGGGCGCATAATTTATAGGGGGAAGGAATTGACTCTTAGAGACGTTTGGCTATTTTCTCTATTTAATCGTTTTTTTTTTTTTTTACGTCGTACAGATTACAAGAATAACACCCAAAAACGTTACTACGTACCACGACGATTTATGGAGAGGCTTAGGGGAGGACAGTGTTAATAACATCGAAAGTATTTGAACTCCAGATTTTTCGCTCATTACGATAAAATAGAAACTCCAAATTTTCACTACGCAAATGACGTACATGTCTCGTGTACCATTTAAAGCTATGATTATATTTTATAGAATAAATATGAATGGGGGGGGTGTTTTTATTATTAAACATATACTATCGACTCACGTGGTGCAAGGTTGCAAACGAACGTGACTTGCATGGGCCAGCATAAAGCCCAATTCACGGACCAGTGCACCGAATCTTTGCAGACGTCATAACTCCGTTTGAACGAAGCCTTGCATTTTTCGTCCGCACGATTTATGATACCTAAAAACGGTTATGACTAATGGAGAACAGCGCTTTTGTACAGGTGTTATAAATAAAATATGTAGAAAAAAAAAAAAAATGAAAGAATTTAAAGCACTTTCGGAATTATAATGTCGACTATTTTGATTTTATCACAAAAAATAATCGAAAACGAAATGTTCTCATTTTAAATTACCTTCGCATTTTCTACGCAATTTATTTTTGTATTTTCTTTCCACTTCACTCGGATCCGGCGCCGTGTACATGGTTTTCCTGTACCGTTTTGACGTTTTCTAAAAAAAATAATAAAATTGGATTCACGTCACTTAGGGTCGTGAGAAACCATTGGGAAATCGATGGATAATGTTTGAATTCTTTTTATTTTCTGGACGAAACATTATTATTTTACTGTAACAAGAACACCGAGCAGTGAGTAAATCTTTTTAAAGAGAACTGAAAAACGGTTTAGACGCTATCTTTCAAATTTATTGGCCTCTAAGGGTGGATATATCCGGTTAAATCGAAATGATTCGGTTTTTATACTAAACTATACGGCTACAAATATTATTTGACATCGCAAGTTATTTTGTTCCGCATCGTAGCATATTTATAATTCGAGTAAACTGAGAAATCTTGCAATAAACTAACTCCACAAATGAACTGTCAAACAATTTGTAAATTTACTTGAAAAATTTAAAACTCGTTGATCTTCCTCTGTAAAAACAATTTTTGTTCACTTCAATCCACCAGTCGATTAGTATAGTTTAGCGAGTACATACAACAGTTAAACGTGTACGAAGTATTTTACGCGTCCTAAAATCTAAATCATTTATTATTATCTATTATTTATTTGTAGTTATTGAATATGATTTTTAGGACGTAACTGCAGAAAAACGAAAAACGATGTCGGAACTGCAGTACCTATGTATACACACTAAACAAGTTTATAAAAGTTTGTTAAACGCACATAAACGTTTTTTTTTTATAACTATTACTTTTTAAATTTGGTAGATAAACAAGTCTAACTACGAAAACAATATCGATTTTGATTGGTTAAAACACAAACTATAAACACGTATTATATAATTGTACGCAAAAATACGTAGTATAAATTGCCGATACAAGTATTAGTTAATATTATTGGCAAAAATTTAATTTCACCGTTTCGTCATCTAGATAGTCGTTTCTCTCGTGTAATACAATTTCGTCGCTATCCGATTCGAACTCTTGTTGGATTGGATCGATAACGTCGTGAATAGAATTTATGGTTTCTTTTACCTCATTTACGTCTGCCTAAAATTATTATAAGACATTACGTTAGAATACGACGTACAAAACGGAGATGATAAATTTATACTTCAATTCCTAGAAGAAAAAAAAAAAAATAATAATAAGTAAATGAAAACAACATTGAAGCGTGAAAAATTACTAAATAACGAAGCTCATAGAATATATAAATGGCAGTACGCAACGTTGGTGGGAAAGTGGTTTTAAGTTATTACACTTTTTTTTTTTCGAAAAATATCTACGATTATACGTAATATTTACGTAAGCCGAAATGAACAAAATACATCTCAAGACGATTCCGTTGGAAATGTTATTTTTCTATCATTATAACATTATTATTATTAATACGGTGTACACCAAAAATAATCTTTATGTTTTGATCTTATGCGATGAGAACGACTTTATCCGCTGTTATATTTACTCGTCTTATGTACAACAATTCGTGGGCACAACGTCCGTTTAATCGCAATTTTCTGTATCGATATATATCTGATGAAAATTAATACAGTCGACTAGTTCCAGGGCACTTGGATTTCACTTCATTTATATACGGAGAAAATTAAAGTTTTCGGTCTTTAAGACTTATTCTACTTTACAATGATTATTCTACACAGTATCTGTTTATTTTATTTCGTATGTGTTCAAGTGAGTGCACACCAAGTTATCAACCCAGCCGTAACGATTTGGGTGCGGTTTCTTTTTATTATGGAGTATTTTTTATAGGCAAATCTTATCGCGTCCACATTTTACGCGTCACTGTGTGATAAAGTAAAATGATCATTGGTGTGCTTGAGCTATTTTTGTTTCCTTATTTGCCACCCGAATCGTTTTTGTACGCGCGCGTCGATAACATTGATCGCAGACGCGAACAAAAACTTTTTTTGCGGAAAAAACCTCTCGTGGCTATAACTTTTAAAATCTTTTAAATCGGTTGTTTTTATTGTAAAAAAACGAAAAGTAACAACATTTTGATTTCAACAACGTGATGATCGAATTTTTTCTCTATTGTAAAATAACAATAAATTCGGGCAAATTTCCTAAACGTTCAACTGTATACGAATAGTTTGATTGTATCAAAATTTTTAAAAAGTCTCATCGTCGCGCCCTACAAAATGTTCTTCTCTACGTGATTAAAAAATCCGACTTCAAAAATGTTAAAAATCAAGCTTCGAGAGTTTCTTTTCAGTATTACTTTACAACGTGCCCCTTAGCTCGATATATACATAGTATATATACATCTACCTTCAAGCCTCGAAGTGCTTCCTAAACTTCAATATTTAAACGTGTTTAAACATTAAATTTCAGTTCAATACGCAGGATGTCGTTTTTAACTAATGACTTTTCACCGTTTACTGAGAAAATGCCATAGGCCATATATTAGTGAACGACCGCGGCACGCCTCCCTTTCTTTTGAAAACAGTTTTAGGCAGCTAGCAGGACCGGTTAGGTAAAAATTGAGGTTCAGCGCAAATAACTTCGTGGGACTTATTTGATGACTCAACCAGAAGAGTACAAAATCCGTGAACAAAAGGGCTAAAAATCTTCGTCAACAAAAAATTACATCGACACAAAAATGATTTGGTTTTAAAAATGTGTATATAAATCCCTAAAATTTGTGTGTAATTATATCGCATTACTTTTTCAACTTAATTTGTTTAGTTCACCCGTTGGATCTGGACGCATTCCTATTTACGAATTCGGTTAGTACAGAAACCGCAAACCTATTGTTCAATAATTGCAATTCAAAACATTCGAACAAATCATTAAAACCATTGAGAGGGTGAAACCAAAGTCTTAATTGACAAACAATAAATGATTATAATATAGTCAGTCCATTAGTGTAAAGCTGGAAGTTGTATGTTTTTATTCTTTACGGAACCTAGCCTTGTGTTTAATCATTCGTAACGGTATTTTTCGGACGCACGATAAGCATGACGTAGAACGCTTGGCGTCCGACAGACTTTACTGCAGTTTGTCCACTCGGACGCCAAAATCATACATTAAAAAAAAAAAAAATGCCCCGAACCGCCTTAAATCATTGTTTTCACTTCAAACGAGATCCGGGGACCGTTTCGATTCTAGAGATTCCGCCGGTTAGGTGTTTATTTTTTTTTATCAATCAACCGATTTTTTTTGATACCGGTCCCCGGCAAGACTATGCGATCGCATAGCGGAGTGTACTTTGAGGTTGAGCAGTGCTTCTTGGAACGGCTTGAACATGAGCTCGTAACGGGATTTGGTCAAGTTGTATACCAACGCGCTGGAACACGTGAACACTCTGATCACTTCGGACCCGTTTCGGGTTATGTTGGTGAGTGGACCGGCCAGCACGTACGCGAACACCATGGTCACCAGCACCCGTTGCCCGGACTTGTCGCAGAACGTGGGCATCGTCAACAGACCCAAACATCTGACCTGCGGCAGATCAAAAATATTGCTAACCAATTTTCAATACGAGTGTTATCATTTTGGATTCTGAGCGGAATATGCATTGTGGTGTTTTGATGTTTTTTTTCTTTTTATTTTCTTTTCAACAACGTTTCGTACGGAAGGAACGCTCCGGTTTTTGAGGTCAGTCACTTTTCTAAAAGTCTTTTTGGACTCCGGCGGTACTCTGGCTGAAGAAATTTTGAAATTTCGCTTGCTTTTTGAGTTTCACACGAAATAACCAACAAAATATCGAGAACTTTACGGCGAAAAATTTGAAATTTTCATGTTTTAAAAGACGTTTTCGGGTATAGAGGTAGTGCTCTAAATGTGTTACGTTGAACGCCACATTACAGTTGGGATTTCGGTTTTGAATTTTATGTTATTTGAAGCGTTTTTTTTTTAATTTTGATTATTTTCTGAGTTATGTGCCAAAAACGATGAGAATGGCGAAATCGCCAAACCCGACGTCAGAACGGCTATAAACTAGCTTTATAAAAAATATGTACTCTTTTAATTCCAATACGTTATGAAAATTGAAAAAAGATTTTGCTAGGCATAACACGCTATTTTTTTTTTACGTACGTATAATTGAATTAATTCGCGATTTTTTTATTTTTTCCCAGAACTTATTAGATTAGAGAGCTCGCTCAGAATCGTTTTTCTCGAACGCAATGATTTATCGTTGCTTTCAGATAATAAAAATTACGGATAAACCTCAACTTTGAAACCAATGACACACCCGAAGCGTAATTGTCACCGCACCTTTACCGTGGTGCCGTTCTTTTTTAGTTTGAAAGTTTTTTCAGCGATAAAATGAACATTTGATAAAAATTTCACGTTTCAACATTTACTATTTGTTCTTACCCTGTAATTGTTAAAATAAAAATAAAGTATACACCTCATAGAGAACGTTATTGGCATGACGTTTTAACACGGGTACACCAAAATCGATAGAAACGCGTTTCGAAACGATAACAACGAAAATGTTTAAGCGAAAATCATTCAACGCCTAAATATGGCGTCGACGTAGTAAATTTCAATGTTTAAACTACTGCGCTCATCTCGTTATCGAATCGACACACATTGTATCTGTATAAATTTCATTTACGTACTGTACAAGATCTTAAACCTTTTTTTTTTTTAAGTAGTTTTTTTTTTGCGTCTATCTTTGCGAACATTTACTTTTTCAGTACACCGTTTTTACAACAGTTCGCTAATGGGTTGTTTGTTATGTTCGCATGCACTCTGTATTATTCGTGTCAAACGTTTACGAATTCGAGACGAAAATGCAATTTGTCCAAGTTGGAAAAAATTTAGATTTTTTTTTTTAATACAACGTATCTGAGTGTGTACTTAAGACCAGACCGGGAAACTATATTTACCCACCCTCAAAACACTTTGTGAAGGTGATTTTTTTTTTTTAGTCGAGAACCATCCATACGAAAAGAATATCGTCAAACCGTTCTTTAATAATACCTATATATATATATATTCATTAAGAACCACCGAAACGTGTGCGAACCGAAAAAATTGTGCTAATAGTTTTGTTGCAAATAAATGTCAAAATTTTCACGAATATACATATGACAAGATCTTTACACGCACAGTATGAACGGACGGTTCGCGAAATAAAATATTCTAGAGTTCATCATTATTTTTAAATCTTGTTCATCGAAACGTTTTTAAAATAATACCGTTAACTGTAAAATCCGTTATACTATCTCACTGCAGTATTTTGTTTAGCATATTCGGTAACATAAGAAAACGTTTCGACGGTACAAGTAATTAAGTGTTGACTAAGAAAAACGCGGGTGATCTTAATTTTAGAAATGATTTTTAAAAATGCCATAGTCAAATTAATCACACTTGTATATCGATTATATTTACCTGTTGTGATACGGCGTGGCCGATGCTCAAAAACACGCATACGACGACTCCAATCAGATGCGTGGATCGAACGCTTAATTGTAAATCGGCAATTATGAAATGGTAGAGTACTGAAAAAAAATAACATTTTAACGATTATCCAGATGAATATCTTCAAATTTCCACGGTACGTACTTAGGCTCAAGAAGCATCCGTAGAAAAAACCCAGAATAAACTTGGTCTTTTTGAATTTGTTACTTCTGCGATCAGCTGTTAATAAATTGAAACAAAATTATTATGTTCAAGTGTTGAAACGGTGTTTAAAGATGATTGCGATGGTATTGTATTTCAAGTTTCGTTTTCAATTTATTTAAAATTCTAGACTGTAATGCTTCAAGATAAGACTCTTGAACCTCATCGCGAATAAAGATCAGATTTTAAGCACAAAAAAGAGGTGCAACGTCCTCGTTTAATCCGGTCTACTAGACTATTGAAGCAATTTAGAGTGGAACAAAACCACAAGAGCTCGTAGTATACTGTGGAGCGTCGGCAGTTAAGAATAACGTTTAATTTCGGTCGGTTACATTTGCCATAGTGTTGGTACCTAATGGCGAAGAAAATAATTACTCTGCCATAGAATGTAAATTTTGTTCTGCCACAGCAGCGTTAAGCACGTGTGCAATTATTATTAAACTGTGACTGCTGCTAAATAAGTTTAACCTTATCGTTACGTGTCTGGGGGTGTTGGCCGGGTCAGCAAACTAAAACCGTTGATTAATACGATTCAAACCATAAATTATAGATAAAATATTGTTTTAATACTAAAACTCTTGCCGTGCGCCGCCGAGAAAAAATTCTGAATACGCCACTGGTTTAACGACGTTCGTGTAATAAATAATTCTAACGCCGGCTAAAAACAACTCAGTGGTAATATAAACAAAATCGCGACAACACCGTTTTATCAGTAGTTTTTTTTTTTTTTATTGGATTTTTTTCCTAAAAATGGTCGAAAATCCCGAAAAACGTATCCACGTATAGAGCATAATAAAGTGTGAAAATTTCAAACCATTTGTTCCATTGTTCGAGGAGTTATTGCGGTTTTAGTATAGATTGCACAACAGCGCGTAATCACAATAACGCCGTTTTTCAATACATTTTTGTACGCTTTCAGAGTATACTGGGCGGATTTTTTAGAAGTTTTTTTAGTCGGATAGTGAATTTTGTTTTACACAACGTATTTAATTTTAAAATCTTAAGGCGCAATTCGATGGTAATTGCCTCTTAATGTAGTGCGAAAATGTGCATTACAGAAAAGATTAAATGAGATTTTTAATTACGACCTCTATTCAGCAGTTGAGAATATAATGATAAAACGGACAGGGATGAGTTGGGAAGTATATTGTTTGCAAAACATAAAACATGCACTTTTCCCCTATTTTATTTTGGATAAATTGAACAGTAATTTATGTTTTCTTGTTCTTTCATTATTTAGGAACTAGAGTAAAAAAAAATCGGAAATTGGGATTTCAGTTTATATCGAGGGTTTCGAAATCAAACACTAGACATGCCTAGTTTACATTTTACCAACAATTTGCGTATAACACTGAAAATAGGTACAATAGATAAATTTCGATTTGGAATTTTAAAAATTACGTCCCTCTCACGCTGGTTTCTAAAAAAAAAAAAAAAAACAAATCATAAATATCGAGATTTCTCAGTGATCATTCGGCGGAATGGTAGAATAATTTGTTTTGATATATGTTTCTTTCAAAATCGCGATTCACTACAAATAGTGACATACACCTCATTCTTTTAGTTCTTTTAGACGTCGTGTTTTATCTCTGGGAATCACTGATCGAGTGCCTCATCATTCGGACGACTCGCAAGAGTCATCTTTTTTGTGTACTTGCCTAATAAGTCTTTGAATAGTTCGCGGAAAAACTGACTCTGCGTCCGTCGCCGTTTCGATGCTAGACTCTTGTACTTCATCTCACTGCATTTCGGGCGTCTTGCGCGGTTGTTTTGTCGCACTAATGTGCAGATATCGAAACGTTTTTATTAAAATTCGACATTTTTATGGTCTTTTTAACGACGAAAAACGATCCGACGCCGTGGCAACCGAGGTTACGAAACTATAGCGACAACGAAAACTCTAGTCGTGGGCCGTTTCAACGTCGTGTTTACGTTATACGCGTGTAAGTAAGGCGTGTTATACAGACACGGTCTTGTAAAAGATACTTTTAAAAAGTATTCAAGTACCGATATTCATTAGAGTTAAGTCTAAAAGTGTTAGACGTGTGATTGGGAAAAAGAGTATTTCAGTACGAATACTGCGGATGCTCGAAGAAATAGTATTTAGGTGCTCTTAAAAAAAACAAAACCAATTTTAAACGGCATAAAAGCGTAAATGTCGAAAAAATGCGGACCATTTTCGAGTTAAAATACGTATAGAAGAATGAAGTTTTCAATTTTTCGTGGATGTCTTTATCGGAAATGAAAGTGTTCTTATGAGGAGCATAAGTTTTTTATTGTGTATACCTTTTACACAATAAATTCACAACTTACAATACTACAATAGGATTTCCTGAAATTTTTTTTTTGAAATTCGATTAACTCGGCGTTTTTTTGTTTTTCGCGTTCAAAAACTACCGAGCAAAATCGGCAAAAACGACGTCTCTCTCTCTCTCCGAACCGTTTTCATCCGATTCGCTAAAAGTAAAGGAAAGAGGAGTACCGTCGCACGTAGAAGTCTGTGCGCTCGGTAGATATCTCGTTTACAGTTGCGAAAAAAATAAATAAACAAACGTCTCTGTAAAACCCCGTAACAACCGTAACAGCCACCCCGCCGACGCTCGGAATCTGAAAAAAATTTAGCGACAGAGGACGACGCGTCGGCCGGACTTTGGCGATCGGCCGCGAGCCGCGCTGGCAACGCCGCCGCCGCCGCCGCGAAGACCCATATAAGCGCGTCGTTCCCACAGCAACGGCCGGCGGAACGCCACTTAAAGTTCAGCTCTCGCCGCGACCGAGCGCGCGGTTCGCCACGACTCGCGCGCATTCACTCCCGGCGAGCGTATCGCGCGAACGTTTCGACGCACACACACGCAGCAGGTAGGCGAACAATTTGTATCTTGATTATTTTTTTTTTTATTTCAAACATTTAAAAAATAACCAATTATTTTTTTTTATTTCAAACATTTAAAAAATAACCAATATTGTTCTCGCGACGAAAGTTTTCGGCGCGTACACAAGAGTTCGATCTTCTCCGATATTTCCCCCGTCATCGTGATCCGCCCTTTTCTTACCCGATTTTCATTAACGAATCGACTGGTTTCGTGAAGTCGTTTTTGTTTTTTTTTTTTCAATTCTACACGATTTCCTCTCGTCTAAATTCATACCTTTTGTTTTCTCTCCATCCTCTGTACGAATCGAGGTTATGGCGATTGCGCATTCGTTTTAGTGTCTTTTGGTCGGCAGCAGCCACTACCCCATTCGTTTCGACATCATAAACGAAACTGTCGTTTTATAAAAGTTGTAAGTTTTTTTTATAAAGATAACAATAACCAGAGAGCGGTTTCTCTGTAAAACGAAAGATATTTATTGGCTATTCATTAATTACGAAGACACCTGTAAAACAAAAGAAATTCGAGTTTATTACTGTTATTCGCTTCGATTAGTTTAGAATAAAATAATTTTAACAACGTTAAAAAACTACTCGTTGGTTCACTGACGCAATCTGTATCTTTATCTTAGCGACTGCTTTTCTCTTATCCATCATTCCATCTGGCGGGGTTGATTAAAAGGTATATGGCATGAGATTGATACACGAAGCGCGGCAAGTTTAAACGGAGAAAGTAATTTCTTTACATGTGTAGGTAGGTAGGTGTAATACAATATCGGACACTCATTAAAAACTATGATTTTACAAATAATTTTCAATACAATATTACTATGGTCTTCGTCACCACTGTGGTATATAATGTATTTTCCGCAAGAAAGTACTGTAAGGTTTTCCGATTTTCGTTCTTAAAACTGACGGTATCGAGAACACTGCATGCGCACGAACTCGGCGCTTAATCGTTATTTAAATGGCACAAGTGCAGTTTAATATATTTGCTAAGGGGAGTATCCCGTCATTTTTTTTTTTTTGCTAAAATGGATCGATCGAGTAGGCATTGTACTATAGGTTTACGATGAGCCGAAAAAACATTTGAAAAATTTTTCGTTTATTTTCTACGGTTTGAAATTTCGCATTTTCCCAACAGTTTTGTAGTTAGAAACTAGTCTGTACATTACATTGCTTGATAATGGCTGCCTTCGGCCAATTTTTGAAAATCGATATTTTTTTTTAAGTTGGGTAGTAGGGTTTAAAATTGACCGCGTTGTGGAAAGTTAATCTTCGCGAACACTTTTTTTTAACGGTCGAAATTCCAAAAAAAAGTACACTGGCGCGTATAACCATCGTGAATCATTTTTCAAAACGAAAATTTGTTAATCCATAGTTTCATTCGTGAAAGGACTAAGATTCACCACTGAGATTGCCTATTGCTGTGTATGGAAATACGGTATAGAATGCGCTCTGGCGGGATTCGTAGATAGTAACTTTATCTGTCATTCCCGCAAACATTATTTTCTACGTTTCAATATTACTATCTACATTCAGAGCCAACTATGCTGTTTCCCGAAAAACTCATACGTGATATTATTGTTACGCAATTGAAAAATTCACTACAAAATCAAATATTTAAACTGTCCGGTACGCCTAACGCCAGATCAAAAATAGTTATAATAATCGATCGTTTAATTTGTTCGTTAAAAATAGTTTTGTGTAACATTTTTACAAACAATAAGCAGACCGTGCGCTACTCGTCGTAAAAAAAAAAAATGGTGTTTTATTGTATAATATGTATGTTTTGCATGTTGGGAAGTATACATTTTTGAGTTGTCATTTCGAATTCACTTTGTACAGTGGAAATGCATATTTCATGTTTGGAAAATAAACAGACAATGCGGTACGTTTTTGTGTCGCAGCATACATTATACTATATTATGTTTTTAGTGTGTAAATATAAACCGAACCGTCATAAACAAATGTTAAGTGTATTTTATTTTCAAAAATAAAATACAAGTACGGCTATCGTAGGTCTTCGAGTATTAAATCGTACACACGTATTGTTGTTTGTCAATAACGCGGTAGTTATAGCTTGTCTTGCTATTTTCATTTTGTCACTGTAATTACACGTTGTTAATTAATTAGATGATCATAAATACGGTTTTGGGTGTATTTATAAACTGATGTTAAATTTTAAAACCACAAATAGCATTAATATACGCGTTGATTTAATGCGTTATTTGATAACTGTACAAAACAATACATTTATTTTACAACAATTATTATTTTGACTGATGCGTCGAAAAAAAGAAAAGGTAACAGCAAATTACGAGAAAATCATGAATCTGATTAAATTTTGAAAAGCAGTGGTGATACTTGGCTACAGTAGAATATAAGTAAAAACATAAATATCGTTTTAGTCGAATAAATTGCAAAAAACAACTTATTTATAATTAACTTTGTATTGACATCAATATAAAGTTTTATGTCGATTTTAGAGTTACTATTGCAGATATGAACGCGTTAATTTTATATATTTTTTGTTTAATTTTTTTTTTTTCGAGTGGATTTAGGTAGCTATTAAACATTTTACGACGACGTGTGTTTTCTTTGACTTTTTTTTTTTTTGTGCCTTTAGGTTCTTAGGGGAAACGCTCCGATATTTACGTGTAGAATCATTTTTTCATAGACATCAAATTTTTCAAAACGTTCAATTGTTAATAAATCATACCCGAAAACATAAAAATTAGGAAAAAAAACAATACATTTAGGTACGGAAAACGCATTTAAGACAAAAAACTATTGTTATTTGGTATAAATTCTAAAAAATTATTGAAAAGACCTCAAAATCTTTACACGGCGATTATTATATGGGTTCAATACAAACTTCGAAGTGTTTTGAGTGGTTTTGAGCTAAATATAGAACTTTGCAATTTTTTTATGGCTTTAATTTTCTTTCAGCTGTTATTGTTAAAAGAGAAAAACATTAATTTTCTAGAAAATATTCTGAAAATTTAATGCAAGGTTGGTTACGCATTATTATGCTTTCCGTTTGTGACTACAAATTTTTCAAAATTTGTTAGTCACGATTTATTTTTATGTCAAGTTGGAAAACTCTCAAGTATCATCCTTACGATCTTACCTAAAGTTTGTTTTTCGAACAAAATTTTTACGTAACAAAGTTCGCTATACCTGTAAAAAAAAATTTCGAAAACATCCGCACAGTAGTATCTGAGAGCGAATTTTACAAACGTATCATAATTATTATAATATCGTACCTAACATGTTATTAAAATAATATCGTTTGAATTATTTCACTATTTCACAAAATCTTTAAGGATCTTAAACAGCATGATAATGTATCATTTTAAACGTTTATGGGTAACATTTAAAATTTAAACTGTTATTCTTTAAACGTGAGTACAAGTTTTGGTGTTTTCCGACTATTTTTGGCAAAGTTCAAAAACAGAACATTCAATTACTCCGTTGTATTTGATACGTTTGGTTTTTTTTATTTCAATGATATATTTAAAATAATTATTTTTTTATGCTGTCAAAATTGAATACGTTTGACTATTTTAATCGTTTTTATACTTTCAAAATTTTGGATTCAATTTTTATCTGAGCTGCGACACTGTATCGTCCTAAACGTAGTATATAATATTAAATATTTAATATTAATATAACATATGACTAAGAAGTAAAAAATATCGATATGGGTGTGATTTTTTACTCGGTATTCAATAATCGTCATACCTAAAAGATGTCGAAATTTAGCAGTGAATATTATAAAATATTACGACGTCTTATAGTGTAAATGTTATAGTAAATGTTTTCAAGATGAAAAATAAGAAAAAATACGTGGGTGCATATGATCATATGGTCACTCTTTTGAAAAAAAAATAAATTAAATAACTTTGAAATAATAAAATATAAACAAATGGACGACCTTTGTCGTGGGGCTCAAACGAATGCGTTTACTTTGTTTAAAAATATTATGACTTTATAATGCGTTTGTTTTTATTGTTAGAAAAATAAAATACTGATGTTGCTTATGTTTTTTTATTTTTCGGTTCGTTTTTGTTTTATTCCACTGCTTCTCAACGGTCGATTCCGACGGCAAATAAATTTGGCTTGTCTCTTATAATGCCCGTACAAAGCACTTGCTTTTTTATTTATAGCGTTTGACAAACGTCCGAATTAACTAAACAGGAAGTGTACTTAGTCATGGCTGAAGTAAAACATACGTAATCCCAAGGGCAAATTTATTTCGTAGGCAACTTTGGATAAAAAGAACATTGGGTACTTGAACATTTTTAACAATGTTTTGATAATATACCGAGTTGAATTTGTTTGAATGAAAAAAAACCCTTAAACGGTGTACCTACACCAAGTACATAATATGTTTTTTCTTTTATAATTTCATAACGACCGAGATTCCAGACGGTATTTTAAAGGTTTTCGAACAAAGACTCTCAGAATGACAGATGTTTGTGGGTCAAGCATATGAGTACAAGCAAAATGTTTTTTCTTTTCTTGTGATACCCAGCTCGCTCAAATTAATTGTTTTTGTAAGCTATGTCGTTACATTCAAATTCAATGTTTTTTTCAATTCATCGGTTCATTTGAAACAATACAATATATTAATAAGAATTATTAGACCTAAAAAAATCAGACAAATATAACTGCTTGATCAATTTATATTCAAAACAATATATTTAGATGTTATATGCGTGTTGTGCGGTGGTAACGATGTACAAAAGTTTGCACAAACATTTTATTCGACAATAAATTTGTTTATCATTCAGTATCGTTTACGGAAAGCAAAAAATCAAACCACAAACTTTTTAGTTTTTCGATACATCGTAGAGTCATATTATGATACTTGGAAAAACAAATGAACACATTTGTACTACGATACTTTTAGATTTTTTGTACCCTTAAAAACATGTTTTTTTTCTTCAAATACCTGTACAATCGTAATAAAAATAATATCTACACCTTAGGGCAGTTTCGAGGCACGTGCGTGTGGAATCGATTAACAAAAAAGCAATATCGTTTGTTTTGCGCGCACGTAACTCGACCGTTGATCATCACACGAGGGTCGACGTACTCTCAAAGAAAACAACAACAATATTAATGATGATGATAATAATACCGTCACTAGGTAATTTAAAAAGCGTATTTACCACTTTAGCAGCAGCAAAACAATCCAAATTAAAAATAATAACACGCTATATCCGTTTATTTTCGCGGCGATTTGTCAATAAAAAAAAATCCGCTAACTGTAAGCGTCACCTGTCGAATCGAGAAAAACTAATAACACATAAGTTGCGCACAACAGTGTGTATAACATGCAAAAGTACGTCTAAAAAAAGCCTAAAAGACAGGTGAAATTTGGAGAGATATGGACGCTTAGTATCCGGGTTTCTCAAAAGCCCTCTAGTTTAGAAAAAATTTTTTTTTGGAAATTCTTATCTTAAACGGAGTCAGTAAACAATATATTATTAATCATCAGCTCGAATAACATTGATTTTGGTTCCTTAAACCGTGCCTACGGGACAAAGGCGGATTCTAGTGAGACATAAAAACCAGGATCCTAATTTCAAAAAGAAAAAAAATTATCGGATATTAATTTTAATAAAATAGGTACAATGATTGATACGGTATTTCTGCACAAACGGCGTTTTAGAAGTGCACTGTTTTACTTTAGAATTTATACGGAAACGCATTTGCGTAATGCAACAGTAGTACCTACTTACACTGTAGTAAACACTTATAGTTGAAATGTTAATAAGGTTTTTTTTTAATACTACCTACGTGTACGTTCATGTAAACGTTATCTGCTAACGTTCATTCTAAATAACACATAATTTAAAGAAAAATATGTGTAATTATAATTGGCAATTATTTTTATAATTATTTGCATCAAAAATAAAAGGAAAAAACATGGTTTTTTTTTTTTTATCACGATATTATCGACGGCAGCAGAAAAAATAAACTCATAATAAAACGATTTAATTTATCTTTTTGCACAACTTCTATTGATTTCGACGTCAGATTTGACCCCAAAAAAGTTTCTCCTTATGCGCGCGGGGGTTTCGATGGAACTCAAACGGAACATATGATAACAAACTCGTAATGAGTACATCACGACGACCTTCAGTTTGCGCAGTTGCTTGAGCGTACGTTTTCCCCGGAACGCACTTACGTTGAAACTTGAGTGTGATTTCTATTTTGTTTTTTATTTTATTGACTCTTGCTCGACCGCTAATTTAAAGAGACAATACGTGTAACGTATCTATCTGGAAAGTACTGATAGAAGACAACGTTGCGGAATACACATCGCGACGCTTATGAAATCACGCATGATGATAAATGCGAGAAAATCAAAGTGTTTTTACCGAAACGACGTTTTTCGCTTTTTTTTTCTTTTTTGACCTACGTAAATGGACAATATTGTTACTGGCCGAATTCAATACGCCGTTGTCTTTCGCTCTAAAAAGGATTCATATAGTATTATTTTCGCGTCGGTAGTTCGTTTGATGAAAAAAGAACCAGCTTGTCCGTGTCTGGATTGTGACGATTCGTGATGCAATATTAAACGAGACGTTTTATATAAAAATTTGGACGATATTATTACGTAAACGAAACGACAAAACAATAGTGTCATTACGCATTTTGTTTAGTGAAAAAAAAAAAAAAATGATCTTCTACACCACGCGGATTACAATATTCTAAGTGAATTCGGTAAAAATTTTAAACAATATGGGTCTATTTGCTATTTTATCGGTTATACATGCCACTTTTATTATTCCTGAATATTGTATTTTAGGAAATTTTAATCGTTATAAACTATTCTACTCGGAGCCAAATTATTATTAATGCACGGCGTGTACCAACTATTATTATTTAATGGCCATTTTTTCAAAATTCAATAATATTTTATACCTACCAGAACGTCGATTTATCCAAAAACAGTGACCTAGTCCCGTTACCACCAGTCGCTTTTATTTGAAAATCTATTAACGACGTTGTTGTTTTGTCCATGCCAGTGTGTATTTTGTACCGCGTTACAGTTTTACCGCAATTGGTTTTCCGCTTAAACAATTAATATTTTAATGGGTACCTGTGACTTTGTACATTGAGCACGTTTTGTTTGTTATTGAAACTCTGTTTAAAATCAATAAACGTCTTTAAATGTTGCAAAGTTCGAGACGGGAATATCCATATATTATTATAGTTTATACGCGTTTTAATCAAAATTTTGTACGGTTAACAAAATTAGAAACACCGACGTTCAAAGCCTCATCTCGTATGCGAAGAATATTTTTTGGATATTAAATTTGATGTTTGAGAAAACATTTTTTTTTGTAAGAAACACGTTTTTAAAATCAAAACTCTGCGTTTATCTCTCCACTTTTCTAATATTATATAATATATATACGTGTGTGTGTATCTATTTATCTAATATCATTATGTGACGTTATTGCGTTGGCGCAAAGTTTTTGTCTTTTATTAATTTTGAATTTCCTTTTCACAAGTCGCGTTTATTTCAACCGTATTCTATATACATATAAGAATTTTCTATCAGCAAACTATTTTCTTCAGTACCACTTCAGCCAATAAGGAAACTTATATTATTTAACTATAGCTTTTTTTTATAGTACTTTTTTCATACGAGTATGTGATTTTTTTTCCTCTAACATTCGTACGTGTACACGTTGTGACGTAATGACACGCCGCATGATATTATGTTCTTACCTATCCATTTTGCGTGTAATAATGATTATGTTTTTACAAAACGATTTTTAAAAAGATTTGTAATGAAAAAAAAAAAAATTACATTTTTCGTTGTGTACGTTGTTTTTCGATTATTCAAATTTGAATTTAAAAATTTGGCGTTATACTGATAAACTCGTGTTTTTATCGCGATAGTGACGACGAGTTTATAACACGGTCTCCAGAGTAAGGTATTTTAGCGTACGCGTTGTGTACGGGGCTGTAAGGACGGGAAAATTTACGCGCGTTTGATACTTTTAGCGAGACAAAAAAAAATACGACGGTATTAGCTCGAAATATACGGCTTGAAAACGGTTTTAAAATGATGGCATTAGATATCGTTGTTTGACGAAATTCTATTTATCCGTGGTACAATTTTAAAATTCAATTTGCGTGTGTTTGTTCAGTCGAATTCGGATTGAACCGTTTTCGCCCGTATTAAACGATACACACGGATTCGCACGAGATTTTCACACGAGTCGTCCAGTTAATATAAATAATACGACGTTTGTCGATTCAGTAGGATATTTTTGAACGATGGTGTAAAATTCAAATGGGTTAGAAATAAATGTTGCGAAACGTGTGTTGCGCGAATTTCATTTTCTCGGAAAAAGTTCACCTAACCTACCTATCCTGTTCTCGAAGAATTGAAAAAAAAATTGTTAAACCGTTAGGCGCACCCGTGCTGTACCCGGGCTGTACAGATTGAGTTGGTCAACACGTGAAATTAAAGAAAACAAAACTAACGAAATAATTAGAATTTCAACTTTTACAACGAGTCAGAGAGCCTTGTCGATAAAACTAGGGATTCTTCGCGGGCTCGACTCAAATTCAATATGGTCGTCCGGTTCGTCTCGTCCGTTTTCTTCGTCGAAATAACGGTCTTTCGCCGAACCGACCGGCGGCAGTGTGTGATGTACAACCACTGTCTTACACATTGTCTTGACGACCTACATTTTTCGTCCAAATACCAACGACGTTACCATCGCATTAGAATGCGATTTTTCGTTTTCATCCCCCGCAGGAGAAGAGTTATCGCCGTACGTACCTGCGTAATGCACCGCCGAACGAACAAAAGGGGTTCTCACGGGGGAGATCGCGCGAAAAATATTGACCGTATTTTATTACTTGCGGAGAAATTTTCTTTCGGAGAAGCCGCGAGAATCGTCGTTTTGTTTCCAACGCGTTTTGCCCTGTTTTGATGTGTTTTGACGTACAGGGTTTTAAACTGGAATTCGGAACACACGTCGTCGTACGTATTTCAACGTATTTCCGTAATCGATTATACTCATTGAACAAACGATCGTAGTGACTGTTCGATTGCGAAAATCAAAACGTGTTAGTTTTTTTACTATTGTAATCAACAACGTTACACACCTATTATTGTGTAGGTTATCGTATTCGTGATTTAAACGTTTTCGTGCGAAAAAGTGTGATACGTAACAGAAAGAGAAAAATTGTTCGATTGGAAAAAAAGCAACTCAAAGGTTCGCTATTTAAACATAATGTGTCGTTTTATTGCGCGCACACTCTATTATACGCTAATTGTGCGTGTCAAACGATTACTTTTTTAATTCGTAATTTTTTTTCCCCGATAATAATATATAATATTCGTGAATGTTATTGACTAACGTACGAATCATTTTACTCGATTCGTACGTTTTGATCTCGTTACACATTATGGAAATAAAAGACGCACTTACGATTTTAAGGCGTGACACTATCGTGCACAGATTTATAATATATATTACCTTTTTAATACTGTTATTTCTCACTCTAGCACTGGCATTGTTGTTAAAATATGTCTCCTGCATGGACTGGGACAAACGACCGCAATAATATTGGTTTGTTTCGTTGAAAAAGCTATAGTTTAAATTTTTGCCCCGTAATTATGACGGCGAATCGAAAAGGCCGGACGTGTGGATGTTTTGTAGCGAAAAAGAAGCCCCCCAGGAGTAGTTTCAAGAACGAAAGTATAAATCAATAAGCAAAGGGTACGTGCTATTAGAATAATAATAATATGTGTCGCCCTTACCAGCCGTTTGAGTGTGGTATCGATTGTGTGAACCGCCGCAGCCGTCGCGACGATAGATACCGAAACTCGGAAAATATTTTTGTCGGTAAATAGAATCGTTATAGATTTTAGAGACATATGCAGTTTGATGTTTATAGTTATAAAATAATTTATATATATAAATTATTGGTTGTTTTTTAACTTTTTTTTTTTTTTTACGCAGTTTCAACATATCACAGTGAACTATATTTCATGTCCCTGAATTTTTTTTAATCACCTAACACATTATTTATGCAGTGTGACATAACAAATCTTAATATTTGACAAAATATGTTTAAGGTTGAGAAACTAGTCGTTAAAATAATTGAAACATTTCAAAATACCATGACTCCCTAGATCAGTTTAAACTATAATACAGAACTGTTTTCAACTGTACTTGGTCTCAAAACGTTAGAACGTATCGCCACGGCTGATATTAACGAATACTTGAAATGCTTTTGTGATAGGTACAGTTGAAAATGATATTTTTGTTGTTAACCCATAGTGAGTGTATGATTTAAAAATAAAAAAATTCCGATAAGTCATGACATTACTTATTTCCGTACCTGTTTAAATTTCAAACACTTCTTGTTTTTGATATGGATATTGACGCAAGTGTAGTGAGAAAAAAAAAAAAAACTCGTCGACTCGAAACCATTTCTGTTAATTCGGGAGAGTGCATAGAGATTTATGAGTTCGAAAATTGTTTCCAAATACATAAGCGTGTTATGATTGTTATCAAAATTGTGTTTTTTTTTTTGTGAAAATTTACGACGACTACATTACCTTTACGCGATTCACGGACTTCGCTGAAAACTTTTCCTTCTTGGAAACATTACATAACATTTCTGTTAAAGTTTTTGTCTTTAAATCAAATATTATCAAAACGAAATTGGTTTGGTAAAAAACAAAGAGAGTGTATACTGTCGAAAAGTTTGGACCGATCTTGTTTAATTCACTGTTTAACGTAATGTTTTGTATTGAATAATCAAAAACGATGATTGGATTTCTTAATCATTTTTTCTTTTATTCTTTCGTCCACCTGTAACACAACGATTTCCGGCTAACTGCGTTTTTGATTAGTAATTAAATGATAATTCAATCGTTCTGTTTTCTAGATCAAACGGCAAATTCGAAAGCAATTCATTAATTACGGTAAGACATTTCTCTAGGTTAACTTTGATTGGGTTGGCGGAGCAAGTTTTTAGATTCACCGACCCCTTTTGAGGTGGTTTGTGGAAGAGAGTAGGTAAACACACCGGTCAGTTCTTAGAGACACAATATATTGGCATTCATAGTTTATGGGTTCGCTATAAACAAAGAACATTTAAATTTTATAATGTTGAAACCATATGGTAGGTAGGTACTACTAATATATTAGTGAATATGACGCGTACATTTGAAATACCGAGACGGTTAGTTACATTGAATTTAAACGATAGTCAATCGTAATAAAAGGTAAAAGAAAAAAAATCATTAAAATAGACTTTACAAACGGCTTTCGAGGAACATGTTGTAAAACGTAAAAGTAGTTTTTGATTTTTCATCGCCGTATATTTCCGTAAGTGATATTATAATACAGTGTTACGTTTCGGGTAAGTGCGGGTAATATCAAGTACTTGTAACTAGCATAATTTATTATTCATTGATTCGTAATCATTAAGTTTTACATCGTTTTTGTTTTTATAAGCATCAACTGTTTTTAACTGAAAAATTGAAAAGAACAATACTTTTGAGAATCATAAAAAGTAAACATCTGTCAATTAATACACGAATTGATCTAACCATATCGGCAGGCTTTTTACACATTAAAAGAAAATAACATTCGATCAATACGCTACTGTTTAATTAATAGCATAAAATAATAAATATAAAATGTATAATTAGAATTACTTTGCATGATGCAACGGCAATATATTAAAATATCCGTTTGAATTAAAATAACGTATTAAGACACACATATTAATAGAGATTGGTTGGTTTTGTAAAGAGTTAAAAGTGTTGGTAGAGTAATTGTGTCGAATAATCGAGGCATCCACATTACTTTTTTTAAATTACCTAGGTATCAACACATTTGTGTAGTATAAAATATTCACCTTTAAGGAGCTGAATTCAAAACCAAAACAAATCATTCTACTCATGTAACGGAAAAATGTTTTCTAAAATCTAAATAAAATTGACATTTTTCTGGATCGCACATTTTATACAGTCGTTTATTTTATCAGTGCAATAATTTTAAAACGATAGTTACACTGGTAATTGAATACAATTTATAAGTATAGTTATCCGAGTTCGAGCTTATTGAATTACACGTATACGTCTCACCTAATCGGATTAGTTGATATTATTTCCTTTTGTAACAATAATATTTGTTCAATGTATTATACTCGAGGTCTTTGTTTTACCAATACTATGCTGTGTACCGTATTTTGCGAAATTTAACTTAACAGAATGAAATTAGAAGGAATTGAGAAATCGAATGAACGAAAATGTTCAAATCTCATATAACTTTACGTGGGAGTCGCACAGGAAGAGAGGACGCTGACCGTTTATAAACGATTTTCTTTCGGTAGAGGTAATAATATTGTCTAATTTACTATTGATTTCATTCGAAAAATAGTTTTGGTAACAGGTATTAATTTGTTTATTATTTGTTTTACTACAGCGCGTTATGTTACAATATTATTGAAACAGTAACTTAAAAGTACATCGTTTTTGTAGACAAGAAACAAAAGAAATGTATAAGCACTTTGGAAAATATAATTTAAGGACAAAGAGTAGATGAAGGTTAGAGGGAAAAAAATTAACCCAACAACTCCAGTGTGGTGATTTAATATCAATGATAAAGTATAGCGTACATAAAGGTACAATTACTCGTAGGTTCTATAACCATTTTTTATTCAATAAAATATTCGATAATTCGGAGTAGTCTGATGTAATTTTCGTCACAAAATCGAGTACGGGCACACAAACGTATACACACTAGAAATTTTTATTTTGTACATTGAATACAATAGATAACAATTTTTTTGTGCAATTATAATACTATACCTATATTTTAGTGAACAAAATTAATTGTTTCACACCAAACATTTTTTGAAGACCTGAACTTGGGTGTTGTCGTTAAACACAGCGGCCGACGGTGATGTTAAACGGGGAAATATTATGAATGTGCTAATTTCTACTGTACAATAACAATAATATTATTATCTAGTGATCATTTTTATTTTTATCGTCTTTTATATAGCATTTAATTCAATAAAAAGGTTTTGTGCCAGAAACCATTAGGGAATGTTGCATGTGCTAACTGCGAAAATGTGTTACGCCTTTTTGCTAGATACAAAATGAGATCCAAATCTAACGACTCCACGTGCACGTAGGACAAAATATGACGTTTATATTAATGTTATTTATTATTACGGTTTAGTAAAAGGCCATACTTTTATTTTCCTGCTGAGAAAACATTTGGGCTGCAATATTAACAAAGTTTTGTCCATTAAAAGTGATGACATTGTGTCGTGAAGTACAACGTTATTATATTAATATTATATTTTATTATTTTATCGATTAACTTGTTCACTAAAGATATGGACGCATATGAATACTATTATTTGAGTTAAAAAAAATGCTTAAAAATAACTGTTATTACAATTTGTACATTAGTGTATACTATTCGTAACGTTGTTTTTTTTTTCCTATTATTGCAGAGTAAATATTTGGTTTTGTTACAATATGGAAGAAGTTTTTGAGTTTTTTTATTAAGAATACTGCACATAAAAAACGGTATTGTATTAATAATAGATTATTTCCATAAAAAAAAAAAAAATAAAACTTTAACTTTTTTAACGAATTAATATTGTGTATCGATCAAATTCTAACTTAGATATTGATTTTATACTATATAACTGAGTAACATCTTAACACATTAAATCAATTATTTCCCTTGAACTTTTAGAGATTGTCGAGAGGCCAATCAGTTGAATTTGAATTAATTATGTTCCATTAATTAATTAGTAATAAATTTGTATTTATTATAATTCACCTATAGCAATTATTATAAATGAATAATAATTTTATTAATTACAAACACTTATTATTTACGTTTTAACGGTTATAACGTAAATAATATGTGTTTGTAATTAATAAAATTATACTTAGAATAAGTCTGAAGCATTAATGTATGCATGGTGTAAATATAATAATTTGTCTGTTATTGAAGTTTACTAAATTATCAGTCTCTCTCGAGTCATAAAACATTGAATTGGTTTCACTATAAAACAATATAGTTTTTGAGTAAAAAATATTAAAACATAAACGAAAATCATTAATACAAATATGTTTTGTTTGCTTAACAAATATGTCGGTTAAAACATTTTGCACGTATAACTTTGATGTTTTTGTTCAAACAGCATTGACGAAAAAAAAATATCTCTTAAATTGTTTTAAGTTCTTTCATTTCTTATGTTGTTATTCATTTGTTTACTTTCGGTTGGAAATTAATTTGTCGATGAAATAACATCATTGTTCTCAATGTCTAACAATAATAATATATATGTGTACTCTATGCAAATTAAGCCAAGGGACATAAAATATCAATTTATACAGATGGCTGTATTATTTATGCCAAATAATATATGAATAAAAGAATCTTTCTACTTCAGTATTGAGAACACTCAGATATTAATAACTGTAAATTTTTTTGTCTCTCCAATAACGTGTCTATATACGTATATCTTATACGTATATCATTCATTAGGTTATAAAATAATGATAGTTTAAAGTGACGTCAAATATGAAAGAAATAAATTTTACGACTGCATCTATAAGATTTGCTTAGAATACAGATGTCACGTTATAACATTTCCAATCTATTTCGTACCATCTTTTCTGTTCATTCCTTAGTCATTTGAAAGACAAATAAAAAAAAAAAAAGCCGTATGGTCGTATACAAAATATCTCTTACTGTGATCTCGTAAATAACCTTTTTTAACTGTCTCCAGTTTGAACAAATGGTACCTTTTTAGAAAATGATAGTTAGGATTACTAAGCACTACATTCGCGAAAAAAAAAGTAAAACGTTTTCTTGTATTTAAATAAATAATTTTGATTCACGCGAATATAATTTTCATGAGCTGAAAATATTTTTTGAAATCTGAATTGATGCGTGCTGAATTCTTAAAACTAAAAGCTATTGACTGTCATAGTCACATAACTTTAATATCATCGATAATCTAAACCTAGCCGTTATTATGACGTAAAACTAACATGAAAACGGTGTTGCGATGAGAACTTTTAGAAAATAAAGCTGGTGGTTAATTCAAGAAAAATTATTGTCTATACATAATATTTTAAAGTCTATTTGGTAAAAATGAAAAGTTAAATTTATTATTTCGAAAAATTAAGGTATAGAAATATTATTAAGAAAAAATACAGAATATTTTTATTCGTGGGTTTGATCCGTGAAAACTAATTAAAATCTTTCATCAAAATTATTGCATCCTTCAAAATCATAGTTCCTAACAAGTATAAAAGTAATAAACGGACTTAACCGAAACGGTATTATTTTTATGAGACAGTGGGCTTAAGTAGATTTAAGTTTAATTCTGGTTACTTAGAGTGTCTATAGTATATAGTTTTGTTTTCATTAAAATGTGTTTTTTTTGTGTAGAACTAATCCATTCTCATTTTTCATTTCACAATTAAAACTTTACTATACTTATTTCTTTTTAATATAAAATTTTTTGCGAATAATTAAAAACAAAACTTTTATGTTATTAACTAACATTTTAACGACAGTTAAAAATAAAACTCCGTTTGAAAAATATCTTAAATAGAATATGGAAAATATTTTACTTATCGGAAGGTATTGAAATAATAATAATATACCGATTTCGAGTTGATATTTTTGAGAAATTCTTAAAATGTATTGCCTCTATAATATTTCTAATTGAGTTTATTTTTTTTTGCTCTATCGAGTAATTCAATAATATCTCGTTTTATACACATCGATCTACTTTAATCAGCAACTAACACAAGACAAGTGAATACGTTTTGTGACTTGGCATACTAGTATTTAACGAAGAAAGGACCTATTGTCAGTGGCTCATGGATGCGTGTTATAGTTATTGAAGAAAAAATACGTTTCAGCTGACTTGAGTCTTTAGATTTGAAGTGCAATACAGCGTAATCTCCAAAATACCCACGAATCACTCTTTTATCAATTCATTCTTCTTAATAAATATGTTTATTGAATTTTCGCACCCTTTATTGGAACCATTCAGCACCCCGAATAAAGGACGTGTTGCTAGTATGATGTATCGTCGACTATTTGTATTAATCGCGAGACTACGACCATTTTACGGTCGTCGGGTTTTGCAGTCGAGTTCCGAGTGCCCTCGTATGTAAATTATGCATCTCACCAGTAATCTGAAGTAAAACAAGAGTGCTAACGAAAAACGCGAAAATCGCTTTTGTTAAGGCGCCTTTGCAAATAATTTCGTTTTACGATGGTCGTTATAATGTGAACATACTTTTTTTTTTCGTCTGCAGCCGTTAACCACGTCTCATAAACGTATCCGCGTTTCATCGCGGTCAAAATAATTAAATCGACGCCGAATCGTTTTTGGTGTTTCATACGGGAGATCGCCGAATCGTGCGCTTTCAGGTACCGTTTTTACGAGCCAGACTTTGCGTGCGTCGGCAGTAAAATACTTTTTAATTAATACGACGGCGCATCGCTGATAAAAATATATTATTATATGTTCTGATACTAAAACGCACGTATTCAAAGGAGGTTGGAAGCAACGATAAAGTGTTCTGTTTGACTGTTAACACCACAAGTGTAACAAACGTACTGCAGACATCAAACGTATAGTTGCAAATGGACCTATACAGGCTTCAAGTAGTATTTGAAAATCGTATGGAATATTTCAAACGACTGAAATAATTCATGGTTGAAAAAAGAAACGAATCTCTGTTGTAAAGTTGATCACAAATTTGAATTCGATATTATCTATTGTGATCGAACTGAAAGAGCTACATATACTCATTAGTTAGTAGATTTCAAAGTATTATGTTCAACTCATAAAGAGACAAAAATATTTTGAAATATTCGCCACAATAGAAATTCATTCATCCAAAATTCGTATGAATTTCAATTAGTAGATTAATTTATAATGTGTTATTTCCAAAAAAATAGTATTACGAAACAATTTCAATGTAAAAACGTTCTTAATTATTTTTTTGATTTTCGAAATTTTTTAACCTAGTATAGAAAAATATATATTATTTGAATTGAAGTTTAGAGATTCTAAATTAAAAGTTATAGGTGTTACGAAAATTTGGATTTTAGATCAATATTTTAAAAATGACATGAAAAAGTTTCGAATTTAGCACCATCTCGGAAAGACAACGTTTTTATACGGCACTGTTAAATTCAACACAAAAATATCGTGCCAATTATTATGAAAAATAAACAAATGCCACTATTATAATGCTAACGGATACGAACAATTCGGTTTGAAGTTCGTTGAACAAAATCAAACAAAACAACTATTAATAAAACGAAAAACAAAAATAATTTAATTGTTTAAATAAAACTTACTAATAATAAACAATATTTTTAAATAATTATATGACATACAATACTAATTTTTTTTTTAATTGGGAAGAACGCATCTGCTGTATTCAGTGCTCGCGTTTTGGCCATAATTTAAAATTTTTTTTATACTTCACAACTTTGTGAAATATTTCAAATTAAATTGTACTTGAAACGTATAATTTACGATAATTTACATATTTACAGCCGACTTGTTGAAAAAAAGGGTTTTAAAAAAAATTACTCCTGTTCCAAAAATACGTTCGAATACCAATATTTTCGGTCGAGTCCAAATAAATTGTACGAGTCGCAGTACAAAATAGTGTTCACTACATGTTATAATTGTATTTACTTGCATTAAATCGCAGTAGTCGGTTGTAAATCATCAATCGATCGTACATTATAATATAATTTTTATCGTTTCCATCATTATTTATTTCGCGGCGAATACGCCGTTTCGACACAATCGCACACCGAATTTGTTTTTCGATCGAACGGAAAATAATATAACTAGGCGTCCAGTGAAACCATTCTGCCGTCGATTGTGTTGGGTTGATGTATTAATATCGTTTCGAGAACTCGGCGAAACGGAGAGCAGCCGACAAATTATACGTTCGGATGACGTATGGACCGCGGGTATAGCCGCGAGACGACAAAAGCCAAAGCGCTTGTGGCAGATTATTAAATAACGATGGTACAAGAACGCTGCCCGTGTCATCAATATCAATCGGCCGGTTACACGGAAAATATTTCACGGTCCAAGTATTCGAAAAACACTTTGTTAAATTTACGGATCGGGCGTCTAGTTTTGCAGTTAATCAACCGAATAAATTCACACCGGATATAAATCGAAAAGAACCGGAAATCTTTGTATCGTTCGGAAACGAAACTGAACGCGAAAACCGTTATCGCTACGACGTGCAGCTCTTTTAGAGGCTGTAAAAAAAAAACCGGTTGCGAAACCGAATTTTTCCCAATCTTTGGTACTTACCGAAACTCTAAATTAAAAAAAAAAAAAATCCTACCAAAACCAAAAACCGGTAAAATAAAATGTTCTGGTTTGTGCGGATGAGCGACTACGGCATAGTTTTGTTTTTTCAAACAAACGATTATTTTTTACACTTGACTAGTCGATGATTTGTTTGAATTCTATTTTCATATTTTATTCTAACGTGATGAATGTACGTGTTTGTTAAAACACCTTTCTCTTGGATATAAATATTAATAGATTAGACAAACTACCCTGCTACAAGAATTAACTTTTTAGTTAAATGACGCTTATTTTAAAACAATATGCGTCGCGTCGGTAATACTCAACAAACCCAAAATTGCGAAATTGAGTTATTTATTGTTAATATAAAACAATAGGTTTTCATTGTTAAAAATATTTGTACAACCAATTACATTATATTTGTTTGTTTTTATTTTTAGGTTGTAGTCATAATTCGAAAAAAAATAACTACCGAAATTGATTGAAGATCGATGGAACAATTTTAATACTTTTGAAAAATATTTTTTGTGCAGTCGTTCAACAGGTAAGTGCATCGTGCGTTATTACATTTGTTACAATTGTTTTCGTAATGAACATTGGTAATATGAACTCTAGTTTTTGACATTTTTTTTCACATTTGCGTTTAAAAAGATCTATTTCCGTATTAATACACATAAACGTTAACAAAAGTTAACAAATATAGTAGGATTCGTTCAGTGAAAAATAACCAATCATTAAAAACAATATTATAAAAAAACTTTCTATTACACAATTTGCTATTAATACGCATCCACCAGATTTTTTGAAGAAATATTATAACAAAATATTGACTAAATAAGTTTATATTCAATAATAGCTATTATTTATGAACAGCGCGTACTACAGAAATTGTTTATCGTTTCATCAGCTTCAATACACTATATGACAAATACGAATAATGGAAATGTTGTATTTCTTATAGTTTTTACTGAGAATATTGTGTGGTTTATTTGTTTGATTCGAAATAATAACACGAACGGTACAACGTTGATTTTGAAATTTGAAAATCATGCATCGACATGGTGTAAAAAATAAATAGACGAAACTATACGAGTCAAAATAACATATTTATAGAGATTTCTTTGTACCATTTTTATGTTTGTAAATAAATAAACGAATTGAAATGATTTTCATTTTTCTCGCAACACAACGGGTTCACTGTTCCAGTGATTAACCCAAATGATATTTCACTTTTCACTGTCGGTTTTTCAGTTATTTTGTCTTTTGACATTTGTAAATCATTATTGTAATTCGATCAATATGAATGTCTAATTTTTATCTAAAACCTTTATATTTTTCGAAAACCCGAGTGTAAGAGAAAAATTAATACAATCATTTCTATTTTACAAAACCGAACACAACATCAGCTAAAAAACGTAAACTGTTGTTGTAGATATAAAAAACCCCGTCGTTTCTTTTTCTCGAGAGCTTTACCGTAAAACTGTATCGTTAAACACTTTTCAGTTTTCACGCCATTTTACACTGTGATTGCGCGTGTCAATCAATCAAACAGATAATAACCTGTACACTCATCATGGACGATCGATATTTTTCGATGAAACTTTTGAATTTTTTACACGTAGAATAATATCGCTACGGGCACCCCGCGACCGTCGTAAACGATAGACCGGGTTGTCGTTCTCTGTCACGAGGGATTTTCCCCGAGGCGATAAAAAAAATAAAAAAGAAAGTTTTACGTGGTAAAAAATAAAAATTAAAGAAGCGATCAGTGTCAAAAAAAAATTTTTTTCTTTCATTCTTTGCGAGCTCAAAAATGTGCGACACGGTGTCATCTTCCGGAATACGAAATGTTCGCCATAACGACGTTTTAAACTTAAACCGCATATTGTACAGTGAGGCAGAGTCGTTCGGGTGAACCGATGCGGGTCAAAACGTATAATGGTCAAATTTATTTATTTATATTAATTTATTCGTCTAGATAATAATGAAACAAACAGTGGTGTGACGCCGATGTTGGATAAAACGTAAAATTCGCATGTTCCGTTTGTATTCAATACAAAATAATAATACGTAAAACAATTTAACTATATACGTCAGTTCAGACACATTTTACGTGACTTATTCCCGTTAATCGTTTTTAAACAATCATTATGTATACCGTCTCTCTAACCGACTTCAAAAAAACAGGAGGTTCTCTGTTCGTCTGTATGTTTATTAAAAAATTTTTTTTGACCGATTTCTCTAATACTTTAGAGGTGAGCACATCGAAACATTTTTCAGTTTTTTTTTATAAACAATTAACAAAAACCGAAAATATTATACCGACAATTCGCGATAATGTCGCGTTTTCACCTCTCTTTGGATGTACAGCTTAACGCCGTTACACGGTAACCAACGACTATTTGTCGCCGGTTTTTTCACGTGTTGGTTTTTTTTTTGTTTTTTTATTACAATTCGTTAAAATATATAATACGAATCAATACGATATAACATTCCACTAACAGACATGGAATAAAAAAAAAAAGTCCACGAAAAACGGCCGACTACCAAAATATTTACAAAATAATAAAAAGAAAAGGTACGTATGAGGAGAAATATGAAAAACGTACAGTTTCATAAATTTGTGGTTTTTTCATCACGTTTCCAAAAAAAAAAAGTGACGTTTTTTTTTTCCCCGCTTAACTTTATAACTTCTGTTCCTGAATATATTTTTTTTGTTAATTACCGTACAGTGCGTAAACAAATTATGTTAATTGTGAGCATGAGCCAAAAATAACGGCGTTTTCGTGCGATGAGGTAAAAAAAAATCCGACAGAGCGTATCCAAACGAATTTTTATTACGTAGATTGACGGGCGGGACCCTGCACTCGGTACCGCGGTCATATAGAGTTCGAACGATTTCGTCGTTTGAACACTGCTGTCGGTGTGTCGTTTTTCTCGAAATTCTACGAAAATCTAAAATGTGTCATAATATTATTGTCGTCGTCGTATACAAAGACCCGTTATTTTCGCCCCGGCCGGGGGGCAGGCGTCACCACGTAACGAGACGACCGTTCTGCAAAACGACGGTTTATACCTATACAACACAATATACATTTGTATACATACGATCGAATTAATAGGTGACAACACAATAGTTATGCACGTTGGCAAACTTACGAGGCGCACGTATCGAATGTTTACACGGCTCTTTTGCCGATGTTTCAAGGGCGGGCTCGTTTATTGCTACGTTCCTTCACGTGGATTTCGCGTGCCGGTATACACCTGTAGAAAATTCGCGAAAAAATACGACCGGCGATTAGTGTCCGTTTATGTACGAATAATATAGTATAGGCGCACCGGTCCGTCGCTGTTACAGAACTGTACAGGTGGGGTACACACACACTGTAAACACAATGCGATGGGAAATTTATCGACGCCGTTCGATGGTTATATCGATCGATTTACTCCTTACGAAAAAAAGCCGCCGTCCTGCGAGATGGAACAATCGCGAGAGCCAACAGACAGAAAAAGTTTAACGACCGGTTTGAAAGTTTCAACACGAAAGTTCAAAATCGATCGTTTGCTGCGGATTTCGTCGGTCCGGATATGAAACTGCCGTTTAGCGGGATCTCGAATAACATAGCGTTTGACCGTTGTTTTTGGGTCGCGAGACGGTTTTCGTCAAGATCTCGCGGCGTAAGAGTGTTTTTTTTGCGCGCGGCAGTTGAGTTTCCGAAAAAAATACGATTTTCAAGTGTCCGAAAATAAACTACCGACGTTGGTAACGAATTTGAAATTTCGATTTTTTTTACTTTATGAGTATAACGTACACGCCCAGTGGTCTGCACCGTATATACCTACTTGGACACCACTATGGATTCTACAGCGATAAACGCATAATATTGGCGCCGTCCTCCGAAAGCGAATCTGGAAAAACACCACGTACATACGTATCACAGCCTATGTACGTCAAAAATCGCGAAAACCGGTCCGGCCGTGAACCCAGAGATTTTTTTCAATATTAAAAATCTTCTAAGATACAAGCAGATAGCAAAATACACGCGCCGCAGAGTAATGAATAGACGAACGAATGAACACACTTGGTGTAAAAGCATTTTTTTTTCCAAGTTTATCGTAACGCAATGGAAACAGTGTTTGATTTCGATGAGATTTCAGGGGGGGCGGGAAAAAGTTCGAAAACGATCAAAATCTTATTGAAATTTCGGCAGTTAAACCGTTTTCGACACCACGCGTAAATCGCGTATAAAGTCGAATCGTTTCAAATAAAGTACCGGATCGATTGGCAAAACACGTATTTTGAGGTACATTGCTCGCTGAAAATCTAAAAAACGGACGAGCAGATGACGGGAAACTCGCGCGCGCCACCGTCGGGCGATGACGTCAACGCGGCTGCAAAGTTCGCGCTGGGCATAATATTTTTATTGGAGTCGAGCCGGACGAAAAAAATGTAAGTTGTGCGCCCCTCCGAATTCGGCTTTTCCGCGTTCTCCCGTCGTCGTCGCCGCCGCCGCCGCCGTCCGGAGCGTTTGTGGCGTGGTGGCGCCGACCCGTTTTCGCCGCAGACGCGTTACGGATTCCGTTCGCGGCTGGCGGTTGTTGTTTTTACGACGACGATAATTATACTATTCCTTTTTGTTTCGGGATCGGTACGGATATCTTCGGGGACGCGTATGAGATAAATGTATAGCAGATAATATAAAAGAGTAACGGTAAAACGAGGTGTACTTTTATATCGTCGGGTGGTCGGCGAAAAGAACGATTTTCCGGGACACGCAATCGAAATCACGAGGAGACACCTAGCCTACATTGAGAAACGTATTTTTAGACGACTGATGAAAACAAATTTTAATGTCGATCGTTACGGCAAAGTATCCGACCGATTCGCCAGCGTCGCTGGATCTGCGCTTCAAAGTCAGGACGTGTAAGCAAAACGACAACTGCACGCGATTGTAGCTGTTCGTCGACGAGTCTAAACCATCTCCATTTTCGTTCGATCTGTTTTGCGGTTATTTTGAAAGCGAAAAAATCCTGATCAATAGTATACTTACAGGCCAGTTTGGATTTTGGATTTTCACCAAACGCCCTGGAAGGGACTGTCGGAAATCGATAGTTGAAATAATTCAAAAGTCCTATCGACAAACGTCGACGATCCTTACTGTTGTTCAAGACAGAGTTCATTAGTCTTGGATTGTTCATAACAACGGTCGAAACATCGATTTTATTTGCATTTAAATAATACAATTACACTCCGTTGATTAAAATGGTTTTAAATGTGACGTTTTACGACATTCTAAAATCACGCGTGTTCGTAATACAATATTTGTGCCGTAAAAAATATAAGAACATTATGTTTAACGTAGAAATTACGTTAAAATATAATTGATGTTTCTGAAATAGTACACGATTCAAAAAAATAATAGGTACGTGTGAGAATAATATTTGTTATATTTGTAATTTTTCTAAAACTACACGTGGTAAACAATACTAAAGAACGTGACAGTAAATTAGTAAACACAAAAAGCGAAAAAAAATTCGTTAAACAGATGAACGTAAAATTTTCCACAATTATTCGTATACTTTGAGATATTTCTTTTCAATCGTTGCATCAATGGGTTCTATTCATTGCTCGTTAAAAATATAAATTTTTTTATTCTTCCCGACTTAAGCATATTATTGTCTACGTCGTCCAGTATACCTGTTACATTTAAATTTTGGATTCATTACAACTTCAGTGTCTGTGTGAATTTTCGCTCACACGTAAAACAAAATAACCATTATAGATATGTCATAATTTATGCCAAACTATAATATGTTATAGTAATGGATTATTCAGTGATAAAAAACGTGCTTTCCTTTTGCAGTCAAACGTCGTTTGCTGTTCGCTCACGGACGCAACAAAAACAAATGGAAATTTAACTTATACACACTGTATTTACGTTGTACGCGGTGGTGCGGTAAAAACAGGAATGAATTACAAAATTTGTGTGTCGACAAACACAGTTTTTCGATAACCAATCAAAAATCTAGTGAAAAATATCTTGATTATGCAGAAATAGTGTATAGCAATAAGTTACGTTTCATGGTAGTATTACTTAGTACCGCAGTCAAATAATGGTACACCTACCATATTGTGTAAGGTCGGCTAAAGAACGTACATTTTTCATTTTGTTACACAAATTTTCTTTACTGAACCATCGTGTAGATACGTTTGGCGAAGACATTTTGCTAAGTTTTTCTCTCGTGGCATACTCGTATTATGCTCGCGATTTCACACTTTTCATTGTACTTTACTTGGAAAATGATGATTTGTATTTTTTTTTTTTTACAAACAAGTTTTATAGTAAAATGCGCGCCATTTTATTAAAACTAGAATAGTGTACTTCTTTTTTTTTTACGTTTTATGTCCCACATAGTCGAGGGGAACAATATTCGGAAAAATTCTCGCTGCCGCAAATAGATAATTCACCGTAATTTTCTTCTGCGCTTTACATTGTTCTCACAACGGCCTGTAGAATGCTGTGCTGTTCCATTATATACGGTCGTCGGAATAATATGTAAGCACGTAATCGCCGTATATTTCGTATAACATATAATTCACCGGTTTCCTGTAAACGTTAAAGTGTTTATTATACTGCATATATGTGTAGAAATAATATATATTTTTGATCGTGTGACAGTTTACGTGCCCGTCAGAGACACACAACCGTTTAATGAAAAATATGTAACACCCTCGAAAAAGGGCGCAGAGAGACTTATGTCTGCGATAGTTATTATTCAACTCTCAAGTGAATTCAAACCTTTTTCGCATTATATATTATAGTGTAGGTGCCAGCCTAAACTATACGCTATAAAGTTAAACACTATCGCGAAAATTCCCGTTTTCTAGGACGGACGCACGTAAAACCGATTATAACCGTCCGCGAAGTATACGAAACTTTACCACCTTACTCGACGCGGGATAAATCGGCAACACATCATTTAATCTACATATTATAGCGTTTGTGCTTCGTCGTCGTATATTTACTGTCGGTAAATTTTTTTTTTGTGAACTCCACACGGAAATCAATAACGACGGAAAACAAAAGTTTAACGCATCGACGAGTCTTATTACTGTTACTGATCGATCACTGAAATCGAAAATCGTATTTTCTACGCTACACGTCGATGAATTTCTATATAGTTGGAGCTGCACGTTATAATTTGTCGACAAAAAAAACAGTATGAAATCTGTAGTGTGATGACAGAAGTTGATGTGTAATTTTTGGCGATTTTCGGACTACCATAACAAATTTTACAATATTTTACGTTATATTCAAACGATGTATTTATAATATATTTTTACTCATAAATATATCTCGCGTGCTATGAGATTTGGGAATAATTAATAGTTTTTTCAAAATTGTTTGTTTTTAACTATGATGATAATAACTTCAAATTGTTTGTAATTGCTCGACAAACAAACAATGAAGCGTACGATGGCGAGAGATTACAACGGAAAATCGTAGAGATCAGAGATAGAGTACGTGTTTGACCACACATTTTACGGAAATTTCAACCGTCTGATCATCGACAGCAAAGTGATGGCGTGACGACGACGTTTGTGATCATTTATATTATACAATTTTAAAAACTTGCACCGTCGAAAAAAGTTGATACGTACGGGCATAACCGTGGTGAATTATAAATGTCCTTTTTTTTTTCCCAATCAGAAATCTATTTATGCATGCATGGTCTATACGTTTTCACAACTGAAAACTAATAAATTAAACAAATCCGCACTCAGACTGCAGACCGTTGAACCCGTCTCGCAGACCAAAAACGATCATTTAATAACGTTCGCTTTTTCACTGGTCCGGAGTGCTCCGAATGAAATATGTGGCACGATATCACGCGAACATTTTATCGCTTTAATTAGAATAAACCGTTTCGGAAACGGACCGTCACGGATAGAGGAAGTGCCGCCAGACAATAATATTATTGATATTTGCGCTGTTTGGGCTCCGAACGGTCAAAACACACTTTGTGTAATAGCAAAATCCATGTATCAAATTACATATTTGTGTCGTACTTAATTTAGAATTAAACAGTTTAAGTTTATTATGTTAGTTCTTTCAGACAGTTTGAATTTGTCAATCCACCATATCATGTATTTTATTTTAGATCAGTACTTTGTGACGATTTGTGTTCGAATAATTAAATATTAGGAGAGAGTCGGGTAATTTCGACCACCAATTCAATTTGACCTCCCCTTTATCTCAATAGCTTTAAACACATTATGGCTCAGTCTATTGGGCTTAAAAAAAACTCTTTATAACGTCTTTGGTACTAATATTAGTCGAGTGATCGGTTAAATAACCGATTGAAATCACAAATAAGAGAAATCGAGAAGTCGTATTGTTAATTTTTCTTTAATTTTACTTCGATTTTTCTTTGAAATTATTAATCAAATCCTATTTTTGCTTCGAACGATTTTTTACGGGCAATTTTGTTTAAAATATAATCGCATAGGTTATAAAGATGGAGTATCAATATTATTAAATCGTACACGTTTGATTTTCTAAGTCGATACAAAAGTGCTCATATTTTACCACATTTTATACTACATATATTTTAAGTGCAAAAAAAAAAATTAATTTCGTTTTAAAAAATTGTGACAGCTTAATGCTTTGTATACATGTAGAATACCTAAAATGGCAGACTAAAATTTCAATGTAAACCAAACGTAGAAATCATTAGTCCAATATAAGCATCCGGTTATTGGACCAATTTGTTAATTTTTTTGAAACAAACAAAAATGTTTCTAGGTCGGTAGTTGTCTCTTTCTTTTTTTTTTTGTTTTTGCAAAATACACAACCAGAAAAAGTTCTGGTCGGTTCAAAACCAGTCGCTCGCAGTATAAATTGTATTTAAGTTTGTCATTGCATAGTTAGAAAACAGTCGAATATTTGTTTTTTTTTTTTCAACCTCAAATTCATATGTTGTTTACGATTCGAAGAATCAATCATTATTAGAACTAGTAAATATACGCAACGAGGACTATGAACTACGTGATACATTTTTTTTTAAATGTATATCCTATATTATTGTTTTTATAATTATAAAACAACTAAATGATGGAAAATTAAACAGAAATACAAATTAACTATTCTAGAAAATTGTAGACTACGATTTGAACATATCGTACCAATATTGTGTGAGAAAGATAGCCTACTTTAGCCTAGCTAAAATAAGAAAGAAAAGAAATATTCTGTTCTATTGTTGTAAGTCAATACTTTACACATTTCTAGCTTTTCGTATCGTATTCGATACGATTTCCAATGTTCCCTCTCACGCAAACACATTATTTTCTGTGAAAATACAGATGAATTCAAAATGTTGTTTCAGCGTAGGCCAGAAAAGAATCCGTATCGCTTTGCATCTTTCTTTCGATTTTATTTTTCGTACAATCAAATCAGACGGCCCAAATGAGCATTTCAGAGCCTCTCGCCAAACCGCTTTTGCCTATCGTTACACACACACTTGGCGCCGCAGCACTGAACGATCGTTTCCGTTTTGGCAGTAAATATCACGTTCACGAGGACGACATCTGCAGCGGAACGTTCTCGTCGTTTTTATATCGTTACGATTTTTTCGGACCATTCTCTTAATCGTTTTACACCCGTTAATCATTATCGACAAGAGTCCGATCGAAATTACGCCGTTGTATGCATGACATTATATTAGATATTACGTCGTAGAAAACGTAGCTTTAACGTAAAAACAAAAATAACGTAACAAAAAATAATATGTTTGTTCGGTGTTAAATAACGTGGACGAAAATTTGATCGCCGAGAAATAAGAAACTCTTAACAACCATAAATTATTATTATTATTATTATAAAAATATGACTGTGTAAATATGCTCGTGTGTCAGTAAGTCGGTTGCCGGATTGAACGCGCGATTTTTCAAACGAAACGAAATACGATACGGTGACGAGCCCAGAGATGGAAAAATTTTTAATATAGATATCGTCTAAACTGTATAAACGCGTTTAAAACGTAAAATTGTGTTTTTCACATCTTGTATCATTTTCATCCCAGATGTATACATAAATATCTAAAACGATTTATTGATTTTGTAATAATAAGTATCGACAAAAATAATATACAGGTATGTAGTAAGTATTAGAATAAAACGTAGCATAAAGAACGACGATTATTGTAATAAACAAAATTAGTACCTTCTGCAACATTGGCGCTCATTAAGAGGGGAAGTGCCCCGTATTTTCCTCTACCAACAAACATAACATCAGCTTAAAACTGACGGGTTGTAAGCACCCCAAATTTACTAAAATTTTAAAATAAATTGTACCAGTTTTAAACGCAAGTATACATAAAAAAAAAAATATGCAAAACATGTAGATCGTTTTTAAGGAGAATAGGTTTACTTTATCGGCAATTCGATTGATAATATCGTCAGGTAAGAATTTATAAAAATTGTTGTGTACGCAATTTAAATAATTTAATATTTTTTTAAAAGTAAAAAAAAAAAAAAAATTGTTATTTTTACCATTAATGCATATTATTGTACGCGAATGAAAAAATATACATTGTAATAGTAATTTTTTTAATTATAAAAATGACTTTGTTTTCGCACTGTTGTTTTTAATTACCAGCGACACACAACGATAAAACTTTTTGTTCTTTCAAACATTATACTTTCAAATCATAAGTTGGCTAGGAATTTTTCACTTGAATGCAGTACAGCTTGTGTAACGGCGTGAAAAAAATATTTATTTGATGAAAACTTAGTTTCCGCGCATCTGCAGAGTATATATTACTATAAACTACAATATTCATAATGATGAAAATAATAAACACGTCTAGACAGCATAGTATTATCTGTACGCTGGAAAATATTCGCATAAAGAGTCACCACAGTCGAGATTGAAATTAAATATTCAAAACGAACTGATAAACCGACATTTATTATAAGAATTTACGTTACTGAAAACGTCCACCCGAGTTTGAGAATATTTGATATTAGGTTTCGATGATTATAAAAGTGATTTCGAGAATCACACAACAAACCCAGATCGTAGAATAATGAAATTGATATATTATGCCGTACATTTGGATAAGTGCTTTTACCAGTTTCATAACATTGCGGGTAACTGTAACGTCCGTTACAATTGATTTCACTTTGCAATAATAATTGTCACCACATGCGATATTCATGGTAATTCGATACGGTGCACAAAGTTTAGTTGATTTGTTTCCGCTGGTATAATAAATCTGAGAAAACGCATCAAAACGAATTACGGTATAAACAAGGAATACGTCATCATGTTCTCTCATGTCGTATGTTTTAAATATCAACTTCTAAATCTTAATAATATATTCAAATATAAACGGAATAAAAGAAGAAGAAGAAAAAAACAGTTACCAGTGTTAAGTATATTATTAAAAAGGAATAAAAATGAACATTGTTTTGTTCACACAAATTTATTCGAGACACGAAGACCTTTGTTTAAATTATAATACTTGCAGGTTCTAACAGAGTCACGTTCGTTTCCGTAGTATATTTTTATTCGTAAATTGTTTTACACTCAAAGGTTCATTTTTTTGTTACCTTGGTACGCCTGTTACCGAGGAGCAATGTCAAGATTTTCTGTCGATCGTAAATACAGGTACCGGATTATCAATATTTTCACTAAGAATTTCCGTATGATTTCTTAAGAGTTTTTCGAACTTTATGATAGTTTTCAAACATTTTACGCGAAGTGATCCTTTCTGTGATTCTCGAAATATCAGATTTAATATTTTTTTCGCTTTTATGGGACTTTTCGTATTCTGACCGTGACATCGATTGCTTTAGATTGAATTGATGAACAGCAGTCTATCAGTGCCATGACGTACACACACATTCATTCGCGATTCGTTGCGAACCGCTTAAAATTTCGTTCCGAATCGATACGTTTTCCACTGCGAGATCGGACGCGCTCGAATTTCGACCACGGCGAAGGACGCGCGACACTCTTAACGCGAACGAGTCACAAAGATGCACGTCACGGAATCCGTACTTTTTACCGTGGTTCGGTCGACTGAAAAAATGAAATTTATATATATAATTGCGATCGCGCGAAATATAACGCGATCGTTTGCTCCGTCGGCCCGTGGAAGGTCCGGGGCGAATCGTCGTTTTCCGCGACCTTGTGGACGCCGCGAAAACCTGTGCATCATCACGCGGATCGTACGATTATTCCCGACACGTAACCCCGAAACAGTCTCTCATTGTGCCGCGGGGGTGGCGACACAATGCCGTTCGCATTTAGTACGAAAATCCGATTAAAATATGTTCTACACCTAATACGGAACCGGCATTGTGCACATCCTCGTCGTAAAATAATAATAAAATAATAATAATGCGGGCGTACACCGGAGTGGCCGCAGTGGCGACGTTTTCCGCGCCGTGAATAACAATCGTTCCGACGGCGGGAAAATGAGACGAAAACGATTTGCGCAGTATCGCCCCGCACCCTTTGTAGATTCGTGACCGGCGCTACTTAATAGTTTTCTATACTTATTAAAATACGAAAAAATGACGGACAAAAAACGCTTTCGTACGGGTAACTATTGTAAAAATAAGTACGCGAGTATTGACGAGAACGTTTCCGTAATAGGTACGTCGTAACGTTCCAGCGGATCGTGTACAAAAAAAACGTCCCGAGTTTTCCGTTTTTAATATTTTCTCCCTGCTCTCGATTAAAAAACACTTGCGAAAGCTATTGATTTGTGGCGATTTCTGGCGTAACTTTCGAATTGGCCGCCCTGAGGGTTTCGTGCGAATGTCGTCGGGATCGGTCGTGCTAATTCCGTGCTAAATCTTGGTAAAAAAAAAATGAAATCGCGATATTTCGATTTGGGGCGGTGCTGGCGGAAAACTTTCGCGGTGCCAGTGCGACGTTGCGCCAGCACCTCCCGAAATTTTTCTCTATGTGTTAGCGAAAATGTTGAAATTATGAAAGGCGTCATTCAAATTCACGCTAATTACACACTGATTAATGGCGGGAAAAACATTTAGAAATTTTTTGATTTGCCAGCGTCATAACGCACGTGAAAACAACCGCCATACTGATGTTGGTTATCGCTTGAATCATAATGTTTCATGTTTAGTGTGAAACAAAATCAAACATAGCTTACAGCTGCTAACGACAGTAAAAATGCGTTTTTTTTTTTTCACATTACGAGTTGATCGATACTCTGAAAATATAGTGTGCAGCCCCTTGTGTAAAATAATATTCGAAAAAAATTACTCGAGCGTTGTTTATGTTCCGTCTTAGAAAATTACAAACCCTACGCAGTTATGAATAATCGATTCGAATTAAATTTTCAGTTGATACTATATACCATTTTTTGATGTTCATAATTACATCGCTGGTTATTCTTTCGTTCACGGTACAATGCACGTTTTAGAATATTTTTTATTTAATACGTCGTATTTTTATCGCTCTCAGTACGAACTTAATTATGTAACATCGGGTTATTATTTTTTAAGTAAGATAAAACCTGGTATTTGCTTCTAAATAAAGCCCAATAGAAATGAAACGGCGCATATAATTATATTAAATATGGACGTATACCTAATGAACCTTATAAATGTAATTTGTTTTACAAAAGTTGTACACAGACTTAAAGGAAAACATTTACCAAAAGTATTATAAAATACGTTGATACGTCTTATAAATCGAATAAAATATATATATATTGAGTGCTAACGTTTTCTTCCTCTTTAGATTTTTAACGCTTTGGAGACAATACGTTCAATAGGAAATTTCCTAATAATTATAAATACTGAAACCAATTCTGATGGAAACACATAGAATAGTATTTCAATATTTACGTTTTTCCGAATCAAATTTCCATAATCATTTGAAAATGAAAGAAACTTAAATGAGGTTCTTTTTGATTAAAATTACAGATTTTTTTGTTTATAACATAATATCGTAATAAAAATAGTAGCAAAATTATAATATTATTACTATATCGTAGTTACTGTTTAAAAAGGAGTTATAACGTTAGTTTTTCTTTACTAATAATTTTTTTATTTATCGATGTTGAATTGTATTAATGGTTATAGTTGTTTAAACAATATTTTAGTGAAATACGTTTTTTAATGAACAAAAAAATATTGTTTTATCCATTCTAAAGAAAATTAAAATTTTCTAAAATGTATTTTCTTCTCAAATCTTTGTATAATATACTAACTATACTCTTATTGTATTTTGATTTTCCTTCCTGTCAAATTAAAATTTATACAAGCGCATAACACGGATGTTATTTTTCGTTGAAATAGGTATAAGTTGTTTGTCAACCGGACGTGATCAATTGAGTTTGTGACAAGGACAAATCTGTACGTGTTTTTTGGCCGTAAAATCTACGTAATTTATCGTTTTAATTTAAAACTACTTAAAAAGTGACCGAAAACTAAACTTTCTTCAATAGTTTCAAAAAAGTATTCGGTCGTTTCGGTGTGCGCGAAATTCGTGTTTTCCAAAACAGTTTTGTAATTATAATTCTATCGTCGTAAGTATTGTAAATCATAAAATATTTTGATATTTTTTTTGTTAGTGAGGTACATAAACGTTTAAATGCATTGTTAATTTATGTTAAATGAAATGATGTTGCTCAAAGAAATAATTTATTGTTCAAAGTTTCAATGGGCTGTTTGATAATTTTTTTTTTTTTAAACATTTCGATGGAATGGTTTTAAATTTTTTTGATTGTTTCATTTTTTCTTCACCTATCTATAAATTGGAAATATTTATTCGAAACCCGCGCGAAGAAAATATGATTCACTAGTTTTATTGTTTTTTGTGTTCTACGGTATTTTTCAATATAGGATTTTTTTCCCCCTGTTTTCAATATCTCTAGTATTGCCACTACACACGTTCTAACATAATATATTTTACTCATATTATTATCATAATTTAAATTTGTATGAAATTAGATAATTTAAACAGAATCGTTATACATTAATCGGGTGTTTCAGAATACGTTGTTAAGAGGTTTTAAAGATTTTTTTTTTTTTAAATATTTCATGAACATAAAAAGTTTACTATCCTTTTACTGGTTTTTAGTGGTTTTTAGACACAAAAATTGTATTTTGAAAAAGTCGCGTGACGATAATTATCAGGTAAACGACAACTATACATATATATTCGTCGAAATATTTAATATTTTGAATTTAAAAAAAAAAAAACGGCTAGAGTATAAATTATTTATAATACAAAAAAAAAAAAACTATATATTTTTTACAAATGGTTTCGGAAAAAAAAATAATAAAGATTTTACCATGTCCGAAAAAACTCCATTATGAGCATAACAATTATGATATTTTTGTTCGCTTTTAACATCGAATGGCCGTTTTGTCATCGGTATATAGCATTATAATAATTGTTGGTCGAAAACCGTTCGCTCGATCGGTTTTATTCGCACACACGCGAACGCGTCGTGATATTAATAATACGTGATTAACCCAGTTCAAAAATATGGAACGCAAATAAATACAATCGGTGGTTACACACTATATAGTGTTATTACGCGATTATGTCCTCAAAAATAATCGTGAAATCAAAACTCTCGACGCAAAATCGCAACGCCGCGATTATTGCGGATTCCGCAACGGATTGGCGACTCTAAAAAATACGATCGCACGTTTTACAATCGATCGTCACCCCGTCGAACAGGATGTAGTAAAACTGGGCCAACGGGTTAGGATCGGACGATTATAATTTAATAACCGCGATTGTTCGTTCACGGCCAAAAGTCGTTTTCGATTTGGATAACGCAATAACGATAATAGTCCATAAACGCTCGTTTCTTTTCGATTTTTACGGCCGTTTTTTTATTTTACCCGCGTACGTAACGTCTCGTCCGAGTATACGGTAGGTGACCACGCGAACGATAAAAATTTTGTCTCTCTTTTTTTTTTTCTTTCTTGAAAAATCTCATCCGAAACTTTCCGTCGTACAAGCGAACGCTATTAAATTTCGAATTCTTTTGTATTCCCAACGGCCTTGGAGTTGTCCGAGGAATTCGACGTCGTCGGGGATGTTATTAACAATGCACAGCGAACGTCCGTCACGTCGGCACCCCGACAACAGTAGCCGGGCTTCTACCCGTTTCAATATTCTCCGTCGGTAATATTAAATTTACATTTTTTTCAGCGGCGAAATCGGAGCACAACGTTCTCATAACGGTCGTGTGGTTCGCCTTGTTTTTGTTTTGTGCACCGATAGTTCGAGACGATCCGAGTTCCGGCCAGAGCGCGTACTGTAGGTACTGATTTCTGTACAGGCTGTATGTTTTAAATTGAAAAATTACGGTGACCTAATCTTTTTGGAGAATATTCTCGGCGACGGTCGTTTTTTTTTTACCATAGTTTTTTTAGTTGATTTGGCTAAAATCAAAAAATTCAGGTACTACACTGATGTTTGCGCATAGTTTGGAGTCGTTCGATTCCGCGATGAAGCAGGGTCTATAATAGAACCACGTGGCCAAAATTATTAAGTTGAAAAACTCGAGCGCAAAAGAAAAAAAAAACCGCAGTAAATACCGCAAGATCCTGAGAAAGAAAAATCCTCTATATAACGATGTTCTATAACAATAACCTCTTCAGGATATTCTCTCCGTGTGAGATTATTTTCGCAAATATTCTTTTTTTTTTTGTTTCATTCCTACTAGAACGTTGTTCGCTACTCTCAGTTTTTTTTTTTTGGGCTGGAATAACTTGTCGTTTCGAATTGTTTTTCTTCGGTCGTTTAAAAATCGAATATAAATAGTCCAGTAACAAAACTATTTTTTAGCGGCGTTTTAGAGGAACTGATGGCGATAAAACGATGTCAAACACGTCATGTTGTATATTATTCGCGGTTTGTTTGAAACTATACACATATAACCATCGTTGTTCCCGTGGCTCGTAAAAACGATATAAATATCGCGTGACGATCACAGGCCGTTTAAACCCTTTTACGTCCCGCGCGCAGACGGTATATCCATGGAAGAAAAACCGCAAAGGCACGCGGGTGAAGCTTATAGGGGTATAATAGATAGTCTCGAACAACTGGGCAGTGTGTTCCTCGGGGGTACGTGTCGGGGACGGAATAAATTTACGAAAAACAGTCTGTCCGAATCGTTTTTGTATATATAATAATACAATAACGTCCGGTTCGCGTGTATTTCACGATTATTACTATAGTGTGTCGGGAGATCGCGCGTGGGCGCATAATATAAACGGCCAACATAAAATCGACAAACGGAAGAAGACGATGTTCGAAAAATAGTGGAAATCGTTTCCTATTTATTGGACCGTCTCACACCGCGCGCACTACGCGATACAAACGATTTCGTGGGCAGGATTTATGGGCGTACAGGCTTCGGCTGGGGTTCGTCGAACTCTTTCGAACTTTTTCGAAAATAATATCTCCTCCGCATATGCGTCTTCCGTCGTCCATTAAAACATGGGTTTGTTTTCATGTTCAAAAACATTTTAGCGTAAATTTTTAAAAACTTAGAAGCGTTCGTATTTTCGCAAAAGAATAATGTTGACAAAACATTCCTTTCTGTATTTCTCTTCTCGTCACACGATCATTTATAACATTTTCTGCTTTCATTCATCGCTTACGACTTTTGATATTAGACTATATACACGTTCGTTTCGTTCTGTGTTTTTCTTTCACGAAATAAATCTCCGCACCGTTTCTAATTAAACGTAAACTTTTAAGTACATCGGACATTACCGCGTACAACGCGAGAATACTCCGGATGTCTCTAGATAATTAATCGACCCTAGTATCCCATACGCGTCGAGATAAATGGTACCGAGAAAAACGACTGATTTATATTTTAGGTCACGGCAACATCAAGCTCTACGCTGTTTTGACTTTTTAATAACATTCATTATACTATACTGCTTATGAAAATCTTTATTTTGATGTGTTACGTTCAATATATACCGATATCGCCACGATATTCCCACGAAAAACCCGTAGGGAATGTACAGCTGGCACCCCGTGAAATATACGATAAAATATTTCGTTGTAATTTAACATCCACTTTTTGTTTGATCTCCGTAAATTTCATAAAAAAAAAAATAACTTGCTGAAATCACGAGGCAGGCAACAATTCTAACGAACGAGAGGCCAAAAACGTAAAAATATTTTACGAAAGGTCACAACAAATTTTTTCAATTGTTCGTCGTCTAATTTTAAACTGGATACATACTGCTGGGGTAGGCATTTTAAGTTTTTTTATTAATACACGGTGAATACGATCCGCCAAAATCGCATTGGATCTGGCCGTTTTAATACTAAACCTTCCGAATAATCTTACCGAGGGGCACTCGGGATGGTAAAAATATTCTTGGAAAAATATTATCACTCCAGGAGCATATATTTAAAGTCTAGGTCTAATCGGAGGAGTAAAGTATTTTTGGGACGGTTTCTTAACGGTTTTTTTTTTTTTTAAATTTTCCTACGAACAAAATACCGCACCTGTCGGAAATGTTTTACCAATGAATTACTTCTGATAAAATCGTCCCAGGCATATTATGCGTCAACACCTTCAAAAGTCCAACCGATTTTGATGATTCGCACGCGCGTCCCTCCAAATAGTTTTTTCGTGAATTCAACATTCGCCTGATCTCGATACAGCTTCTGCAATATTTTTTCTAGATAAAAATATCCCCGTTTTATCGTTTTCTTCAATACACTATTTCCCGTACATTTATTTCCTTTTCCGTTCGTTAAATCCGATATCTCTTCCGTGCTTTACGTCGCCCCGGGTTTCGATACAAGTGCGCGGATTTTCCCGGTAAATTATACACCTGGACGCTTGATTTTTAGATTTCGATAGTCCGCGTAGAATATTGTATTGTTTTAACAATAATGGTTTTTTTTCCCCGTGATCAATTTTTCTAGTAGAAAGAATGCTCCGATTTTAACGTACGATACCTCGAAAGACAGACAGGTCGATCCGAGGTGGTACTACTTTATTTGAGGCGTTTTTTGAAATTTCGATTGTTTTTGGAGTTACGAGGCGAAAACGGAAACGTCCCAACTTTCGAAATTGCTCCGTTCAACTTGAAATAATATACGTGTCATTGACAAAAGTTTAATAAGTTTACTACTGAAATTTCAATCGATCGTTTTTAAGGGAGTAACTTTGAAATTTTCGAATTTGTTGTTTTACGGCAGTTTATTGTTCCATAAAAACTCTAGTTTTTTCGTTCGAGTCTCGAAACTTCAATACGATCTGCACATGATAGTACCACAAATGTGGTTAAAAAACGTAGAACATTGGTTCAGACAATTTCGGTTTACAGCCGATTTCACGTTGTTATTTTGTCGTTAAACTCGTCGTTCCGGGCGGCCGCGTATCGCTTATAAGGGGGAGGGGGGACAAATAATTACGCGATTTTACACATCGATTTGGAATTTTTTGACCATAACATCCAAAACAGAGATCGGATCAAGCCGACAAAACTTTTACGTAATATTAAAATAGGAATAAAGGTTCGATAAAAGTGATTGAAACGTTGAGATTAGAATTTTTCTTTTTTCCAGAATCACATTTTCGGCGGCAACCGTTGCTTTCAGACACAAAATAATGTTTGGTTTGAACCACGATTTCTAAACTGTAGCTACCCACCCGAACAGTATATAAAATAGTCGCCACTTTGTCAAACCGTCCCCTAGAGTGATCCCGGTTTTTTTTTTCTTACACACTTCAAAACCTACCGGAACGCTTTCCTACAATTTTCGTATCGCGTCGCCATTAAGGACGTCGCTGTACGTATACAATAATAAGCTCCTCCTCGAGTATAACATTAAATCGACCGCGTTTACGGTAACATTTCGAAAAGTTGTAAAAACAGTCATCTTCTTGCGTCGGTTTTTAAAAAATATCGGGTAAAAAAAAAAAGAATTCGGCAAGGAGCCTTGTTGGTCGCACGTGCGTCCGTCCTCCCGCGCCGGCCGAACAATAAAAATAATACGTCCGTCGTCGTCGGTGGTGGTGGCCGCGGCCGCGCGCCGTGACGTCAGCAGTATAATAATAGTCACGCGGCCGGGCGCGAACGGGGTTAATAAAAAAGACCCCGTCCGTCGCCGCGCGTCCGTTCGGACAACGGACGGGGAACGGCATTTTCGGATTCCCCAGACCTCCCCTAGTTTCGTCGCCGTCATCCGTTCCGACGACATTACGTCGCACACACACACACGCGCGCGCACACACACCTAACGTGCGTGGGCGTCACCGTTGCCAGGAACCACCGGCTGGCGCGACCGTGGAATGCGATTTTATTAATTGCTTTTGGGAATTCTTCTTTTTTTTTCACGCCACGTTTAAAAGACCCCGTCGACGACCGCACGCGCTCGCGCGGTTTTCACGACGACGACAATGGAGATCATGATGATTACAAAAGAAAAAAAAAGCCAAGATCACACGTGGGCGGATTGACGGAGCACCGACTGCGACTAACCGTGTGGGTCGCCGTTTTGGAAGTCGTGGGTTTAAACGCGTTGTTTTGTGTACGCCCGAAAGCAACGATGAATCACGATCGAAAACACGATTCTGGTGCGAGCTAAACGCGTGTCGTGTAAGCTATCCTGTTTGGACGATCGTATCAAAGTTTTGTGAGTTAAGCGTAAAAACTGTAAGGTCTTATGGAATAACGTAACTGCGTAAAGCTCAAAAATTTCAGAGTTCCATAACTCAAATGAAAATCGATTGAAATTTCAACTCGTTAAACCCTTTTCAATGACGTGTATGAATCTCGAGTCGAGCGGAGCGATTTTGCCGTTTTCGTTTTTTCGCTCTGTGTGTGTCTCTGAAAACGTAACGTTTAACATTTATTATTGCTGCGTAGAAACGTGATATTTTTTATATATTTTACACTTACACGCGTACACAACACTACGTTCTGTACCTATATCGAATCTGAAAAACGACGATAAAAACGAGGGTTCGTTTTAAAAAAAAAAAACGTTTTGTTCCGCAGGGCTCCTCCTCCGCTGGAAATATGGCGACGACGAAATGACGCAGATCACGCGGTCCGCGGTCGAGGAATGGCTGGACAGCCATCCCGACCACTGTCAGGACTACTTCCTGCGGAAAATCGAACTGGACCTGATCAACAAGTGGCTGGTGTCGCACGGGTTCCTGAACATCAACGATTACGTCTCGTCGGCCACGTCCACGTCGTCGTCGGGCAACGTGAGCCCGGCCAACGGAGGGCCGGCCGCGGGCTCCGCGTCCACCGCCGCGGCCGCCGTCAACGCGCCCAGCATCGTGGTCAACGGGAACAACTCGCTGTCCGTGTCGCAGATGTACCGGTCGAACTCGAAACGGTGCCGGCGCAGCGACTTTGCTCGGGCCAAGACCCGCAGCGTGTTGCGCACGCAGGAGATCAACAAGGACGTGCCCATATGCTCGAGCAGGAGATCGTCGCTGAAGGACATGAGGAAGTGAGTGATGAATCATCGATATGATTGTGAACGGTTCGATTTTCTCTAATTTTTTTCGCGACGTTCGATACGAAATAAGGCCAAGGCTGGGCGGGTTAATGGCTCTTTTGACAACTGGTCGAGTTGAGTAAATCGAAAAAACAAAAAGTTCGAAGCCGATTTTTTTTTTAATTTATCGAATCGAAAGTTAACTATCAACGTAAAATTAACGCGACTAAAAACGAGTATAGTTTAGTTCGTATTTTTCGTTCACGTGGGTTTTTACCCGCGTTGCTTTCATACATTATTATTCGTCCGCTTCAAAAATGTTTTTTCGTATTTCCTTTTGTCTTCTGAGGGTTCAACGCTTAAAAATAAAAAAATTGAAGTAAAACGGATCAACTTAAAGTGTACACAATAGATTTGAAAAAAAATTATCTTGCTGAGTTAAAAGTTAACAAAAAGAAACGAGTCAACGAACTAATTAACTATTAGCTTTTAAGCTTAATTTTTACAAGCCCCGTATGAAAGATATTCTAGTGCCCTGTTTCAAACACGCGTTCGTGTTGAGACGACGAATTTCGTCCAGAAACACTATAAAAAAAAAAAAATCAACATAACTATTAAAAACAAATAATTCGAAGGAACGAAATCCGTTTTCGTTATTATTACAAAAGGTATAAAAAAAAAAAAAATGAAGAAATTCAATTTAAAAGATGGGAAAAATTATATTTTTGTCGCGTGCAATAGTGAAAAACAAAATTCAGAATTTGTTGTATTTCTTTCGTTTATTATATTATATGGGCTGTTCATGCTCTCCGCGTCGTTCAATACAAATATTAAACTAGATCAATTGTTGACAAAGATTGTATTATTTGATACAATATAAATGTATATTATAATATTATTTTTAGATGTGATTTTGAATAAAAGTAAAATTAACGTATTGAAATTGCAACCACTCATATTATTAGTAACTAAATTGAGTAAAACGGAAATACAGCGGTTTTTTAACAGTATTTGACTATTGAATTTGTTTTATTTTTTTTTTTTTTATATAAATTATTCTTATGTATTATCGATTTTTATTAACTTCGAATAACGTCAAACGTATAATAATTATAAATATGGTTTTGTTTTGAAGTACCGATGATTTTCATTTTCCGTTTTAATCGTTCGGCGGTAAGTTCTTGATTTGTCACGCGGTGACGATAAACCATGCTAACGAGTTGAAATTAATTAAAAGTAATACCTTAAACATTGTTCGAAGGAGAGAAGCGAATTGTATTTTATACAGAATGAATAAAATTAAATGGCAACTGTAAATTCTTTACATTTACAGTAATACTCAACAGTATATTAATAAAACATTAAATTGAAAATATTAAGGCGGTGTAGTTTTTAATGAAAATTACTGAACGTTGATTTTTATTAGTTAGATACTATGTTTTTTTTAATGTTGGTTCCGTATTAATATGCTTTCGTAAAATGGTAAACATTTGAAATCCCTCGGAGAATTTATTCACAGCACGCTATTTTGTAAGTGATTCCATAAAATAATTCTCCGTAAACATTCAGAAAAATTCAATAATGTAAAACAAAATTAACTTTCATAAAAAAAAAAAAAACAACTGCTATTGAAATACGGGACTGTATTATTACTCTGTGTGTATGCTATGCTAATAAATTGGATATTTTTGCAGTATAGTAACGTTAAATTATAATTAAAAGAATTTGAGTTGATGGGAAGGAGACAAATGTTAATATCTCTACTCTGCTACTCTGCGTTATTACAAATCACAATTTAAATAGGTAAATGTGTAACGCAGAATAATTCTCGATCGTTTGGTACAAACGCGATAAAAGATTTATCATTTTCGTATAGTTCGTTGTGTTACAATTATTTATCTTTTTAATTTGTACCTATATGTAAATTGTAAGTTACGGTTGATTTTGTTATATTGAAGTCACGTTCGTTATAGATCTTCGGACCAGTTAATGTGTCGTATAATCAAAGAATTTATTTTTAGTTTTTATCCAAATAAGTTGAAAAATATCGACGTCAAATACATGCGTGAGTTGCTATTATTGTTACATAAGTGATACTATGGATTATTAGCGTTTGTTACATTATAATATTTCGTTACTCGTTGTGAATGACGATTGAACGAACGGATACGTATTTGGTGAGTTACAGATTTGGATTTTAACGAAATCGGGTACTTACTCGCGACGATAATGTCTGCGCGTTCGAAAGACCGTTTCTAAGCTGCTCTGCTGCACTATCAAAAGACGTGAATTCAAATAACGTCTGTGTGATTTACGAAACTAAATGTCGGACGTTCGACGATCGTTTCATAACAATTAATATACTTACAATTCGGTTTTCACCGAACGTATAATACGAATATCGTTGTACAAACAGCTGCGCTGCACTAATGGCAGCTAAATGCATATTGATATGTATTATTTATGCGAATCCCCAACGTTTTCGTCGTAGTAATAGTTTTCTGTTTTCGTTTTTTTCTTTTCTTCACGCGATTCCCGTGATTTCCCGAGTACGTCGTGCGCGCTGCTTTTCGATTAATTCACTTGATTGACCCCGCAGAAATAACAAGGAACGCATATTGTGTACCGCGCCGATCCCGGAGACGTTTTGTACAGTTCGTCACACACGGTTTCACGTCGGCGTCGGTTCACCGATATTTAATTATGTTTGAGTACGTTATTATGTATGTATAGCGTTATATTTTGATGGTTACAAAGCTGTATAAAGGCTTGTACACGTGATCGACTCGTGTTCGTCGTCACGTGCACGTAAACGCGCGCGTTCTGTCCGCACCGCCAACACTTTGATGACGATAGTGATATTGTATCCATACGATAACAAACGTCCGTTCTCCATAGTGAACCTATAATCGTGACCTGTCAACAAACACTGTCCGAACATAATGGCGAAAACAAGAAAGAGAAAAAAAATAATCATTCGTAACAAATAAACAGCCAACGTTTATTTGATGAAAACAGTTTGACGGTGTAGCGACTACGCTTTGGGAGGGTCGCTATAGTTGAAAAAGTGTGGTGATGGTTCACACGCACTGTTTAATATCCGAAAGTGTCCCCATAAGCGATACACGAGACTTGACCATAAAAACTAGAGGTTTTCGATGGAATAATAATTGCGTGTGATGACAAATTTAAAAGTTCCACAAACAAAATGATCGAAATCAATTGAAATTTAAGCAGTTAAATCTTTTTCGTACATAAATTTCGAGTCGAAATGAGCAGTTCTGAAAATTTTAACGTTTTCGTTTTTGGCTCGTTTCGCCAAAAATAATCAAAATTTTCTAATTACGCTTCGAATAAAGTGCCATCAATTACCTATCTTTCGAGGTATCGTACGGTAAGATCGGATCATTCCTTCTACTATAAAAAGTCATCAAAGAAAAAAAGAAAATTAAAAAAAATCAATACATTCTTCGCTGATGCTCAGAATTTAAAAAAAATGCTTTCAATTTTTAAATTATTTAAAAATAAACAAAAAACAATATTCATCGGAAGAAGTTCGTCTGTTTGAACAGCGATTACCTGTGTGTCGAACATCTCTAGAGACACTGTGTCGAAATTTTCCATCCACTGAAAATCCACTTATCATTTACTGTTGAGCATTATCATGGTTGACGTACAATTTTGTTTATTGTGTATAAATTATATTATCGCGTAATTTCTCGTTCCAGAGAGTGCCTAGACATTTGTAGTATTTTAGATTAAAGTGTAATAATTTAAACGTAGAGAAACTTTCGTATGTTCAGATATGCCGAGAATTTACGCAGTTCCGAATACACAATCCCGACGAACAAATTGTACTCGAAACAGTTGAATTATTAAACAGAGTAAAACTTGAATGACGTCGTATAAAATACGAAACATTACTCGTTCGAAAAAAATTTGTAGATAATAAATAATTGGCACACATTGAGTTTACTGTGGTTTATCCACGCAGTTTCAAGATTCTTTATAACCGTTTCCCTATCGTCTAAATAGAAAATGTCTTATTTTAAATTTTATAGCGTTCTTGTTGTTTTCTTAACCATTTATTCGGATAGTTTGAATGACGATTTTCAGAAAAATATTCGTAAAATTTGTACTAACTCATTACCGTAAGATTCTTTGGCCGTTAGAAGAGTATTTTGATATTTTTCGCGATCCGTTCGCTTAAAATTTATAATATTATTGATCGCCAACGTTATTAAATTTTACCAGCAGTAAAAAATAATATATGGACAAGCTCTAAACACAATACGTCAACGATGCGTTTAAATTTGGTAATATGAATTTTTTTTGTACCCGACTATTGATGTAATTTTTTGTTTATTTTCAGACAAAATTGTCGTGCAAACGTAAAATGATTGTGGCTTACAATAGAATTTGTTTATGGTTATGATAATATATTATTTTCTACCAAAATACATTCAAACGAGCTATATTATTTGAATGCAGAATACTTGCATCAAAATGAATAGCAGTATAATAATTAATTTTAAAAAGATTCCTGTGTATAATTCAAATTATTCAAAAAACAGTCAATGAATTTTTGTTTAATTTGTTGAAGCTTGGATTTTTATGTAATCATGATGCGGAAAATCAAAAGTTTTTAATGCTATTGATTCATTTAAAACAAACTGTTGTATATTTATTTTTTTTCCATAAAAATGACATATTTTTTTTAACTCATAAATTCAATAAAAAAAGTTACGACATAATCTTGTACTGTTCATCAATCATTTTTAATAGATATATAATCGATTTAAAACGGTAAGTATTAATATGAAACATTTTAAGGGATTAAACCCAATGATTTTTGTGGAAATTATGATACTTTCGTGTTGTGGATATTAACGTGTATATAAATAGGTCAAGTATTGTAGCTTAACAAGTTAAAATTAGCCCAAATTTTTAAAAAAGAAATAAGTTTTTACATTAAATACATTATTATATCTTTGTCGTATTTCTGCTGTTATCTCGACTCAAACACTATCAATCAAATAGCACACAATCAGATAGTTCAAAAGCTGTAAAACGGCGTCGTGTATAGGCAATCGTAGTGCATTCATGCTGTCGGTTTTATTGTGGGTAACAACACTGTTGTATAAAATATTATGATATTTCAGATAACAATATTGCGCGAGTTAGTTATAGAAATACGAAACTCAGTGTTGCATAAAAGTGTTTTAATTGTGGTCATGAAACTGTAACAAGTCATAAATAGGTATGAAATTTTAAGATTTGAAAACAATTATTGTTAGAAAATTGTTCGTTTTCTATGTGTCCGTTTATTATTTGACGAACCATTGACATAAACAAAAGTTTTGATATTTTATAAGTTAATTATCGATTTCCAAGAGCCGAAAATCCAGCATGTTTTTCGAAATGTTTTTTCTTTTTTTACAATTTATCGACCTTTTTAAAGATTACGAATTGTTATTTTTCATGTGCTTTAGAAATAGTTCAAGACAGTCAAACGTTTTTCAGACAATATAATATAATTTACTAATGATTAATTTCATATAACACAACATTTGATACAGTAGATAAAGATTAATATCGTGTATAGATAAAAACCACGGACCATCCTACATAATATTTTGAATTTTTTTACTATCTTTGAATTACGTCCTTGTAATCCATTACATTTCATTTAAAAAACTCAAAAATTCGTTATAAGGACAACTGTTCTCAATTATTTATTTAAAATTAGTACAGCGATAGCAATAAGGGGACGGAAGAATGGAGAGTAAGTGTGTGTTTACGTGCGAAGAGTCGCAAGTGAACCGTACATCGGAGAACATGTATCGTGTCGTGACCGGGGTAGATTTCGCGCAAAAGAATTCATTTTGTTATGTGTCATGTGTTATATTTTGTAATTGATAAAATTAATTCAATTTATGACTTAAACAAGCGTTCCTTTTGTCTGAGATTTATTTTTTTTTTTTTAACACAACGTAGTTAAAAAATTTTTTTTTTAATTCTCACAATTAGAGAAAACAAAAAATATGTTTTTGATGCTAATATCATATTGTTTTTCTTAATATTTAATTCATAACTGATCTAGAGCATCTCATAACCGTCTCGGTCTAGCAAAAAAACTTTATAGTAGAAGTTTTACATTTCTATATTTTTGTGTAAATTATAGAGTAAAAAAAAAAAAAAACAGTCCAACGATACAATACAGCGACTCGGTGTGTTTTTAATGTTATGTTTGATTGTTAATACAGTCTTCAATTTAATGATAGTAAATTTCTAGAGATTTTATGAAACAAACTTTTTCATGCGTGTAACATAATTTCTATTGTTTAATAATTCAATGGTTGTTATATTCTTCTTCATACGATAGTAATAAGTTGGCCAATAATAGCATTGTATTACATTTGTAGGAAAATCGGAAAGTTTGAGTATAAGTACGAATTTAAATTATAACGTTAAAATCCTCGTTCGGGAAATAAAAAGTACCTCTTGTCTAAATAATATTACAGCCATAAGACTAATGTGCAGATAATTAGGGATTTTAGGGAATTTAAACGTTATGTTCTTGGCAAATAGGTTTTGCTGTTGAATGCTTACAATTATTATTTATTTTACATTTTAGTAAATATATTATAAATTAATGTCTAAATATTAATTAGTATACACGACGATGTAAAACAAACATTAATACAAAATACTAATTTATTGTCATTATAAATTCGGATGAATTAAAACAATTCAAATTTTTCATTAAATTTTCATGATTTTATAAATATTTTCAAAACTAAAAAAAAAAAATGTGCGTTGCTTGCGTCAACGTTATAGCAATTGACGTCACGGTGTGATGAATTCGTTTACTAGAGTAAAATCGGGTATTAAACGGGGATTATTTTATTTTTTCTAATCTTGATTAAACATTAAATACAAACTAATTATAGGTATATCATGTTCTATAAAATATTGTATGGTATAAAAATAATATTATACTAAAAACGTATCACGCAACAATAGTACAGTAATAAGTAGAGTAAAATGAAGAAAAAACAATTTAAAAACACAATACAACTTGTTTTATGCTGGTTTACTTATACAAACGTTAATAAATGAATAATAAAATTAACTAAAACTATGTAGACATTTATGACTGGATGGTTGCTTTAATAGTTATTTTTCAAATCATTATATTATGAAACAATGAAAAATTCATTTTTATCAATTAAAACATAATTTTCATAGTTAATTATTTGAAACATGTAATTATAAAACATTTATACATAAATAATGATTACTACAATTCATCTCTATTTTTTACGTAAATTAAATTAAAATTGGTAGCAGAAATATATTAATATTGTTAATTGATCTTGTAGGACACGCTATTTACCGAAATTTGTTGAGACTCTTTCATTTGGTAGGAAAACAAAGAAAAATACCGATATCTTGTAAAATATCTTCGTAAAACCAATACGTTCTGCAGAATCTAACATTTTCTGTTAAGAACGGTGTGATGAAATGTGATGAACACAGTAAATACAAATATGTAATGATACTAATCAATTTGCAAGACGTAAAACGTTATAAAAATGTCAACGAACTATCTAAAACCATTTTCTTTGTGAATTTTAACGATCGATTCACAGTAAAAACACCCATCTCAAATTTCATTAACATTAACGAGTAACGTTGAGCTTTGAGAAAAAATTTCCTTCAAACTCAAGCGTGCGTAAGAAAAAAAAAAAAAGGTTTATTATATTATGTTTATATCTTGTAATATGAATAAGATATCATTTTGCATAAAAATAAAAATTTATTGTTTCATTTTTTCATATAAAAAAAGTCATAATTCGACGTTATAATATTTTTATTTGTCTTTTTATGCGTGATATCTAGAACTGTCTTAAAACATTTTGCTCACATATTTTATACGGTTGAATTTATTAGCAATATTAATTATTCTTTTCTACTTTTGTTATTTCACAGTATGGATACATTGTGTATTGACTTTTTGATGTTTGTATTGTACTCAGCGGAAGGGAAAAAACATTTCAAATATTTTAATGTGTTACGTGTTAGCTTCTGTCACTCATAATCTTAAGCCCCATTGGAATACATATCGTATGATAATTAAAGAAAACTAAACAATTTTCAATATCTTTTACGTATTGTCGTCTTTCTAGAGATGCTCTGCAACGAGCAAATTTTGAGATCCAGAAAATGTTTTCTACTGTCTTAACGTTTTACGATATTTTCGGTCACTCTAATTTTGCGCGCTGAAATCGACTAGATACTTATTATAATGGTCAACAAACAAGCGAATAAATTATTACAAATCTCAACTCCCCGGTTTTTGGCGTCCCTTTTAGCAGACGATATTATTGCAATTTTTGGCTAGGATTCGCTAAAACTCGTAACAGTTACGACGCAGTTTTTGTTGTCAACAACAACAACGATGACGCCAAAAAAAAAAAAAAAAAAACGAAACCTCCAAAAACATACGCATTTTACCATGATATCATGTTGACCCTTTAGTTCTCGTATGTTTGATTTAGTAAGTGGGTTGAATTACTTTTTAATTAATTACCCTTTTACAACATTCGTTATGAAAGAGGAAATTAACTCGCCACTCGGATTAAATAACAGTTTTGGGATGTTACGACGAGACGCTTATGTTTACGTGCGACGCACTAGAACTTATAACGAGTTATAATATTAAATCGTTTTATATTTTATTTCTTTTTAATTGTAATGGCCGTTCTGAGAAAATGAACTTTGGAGGATTCGTAACAAAACCATTTGGAATGTTTAGCAATATGAATATAATACTTGTTATGTGTTTAATGTATTCATTTTTAGTCACCGAGTCTGTAAACGGTACTAAAACGTTTTTAAAATCGTTTAAACGGGTGATTCCGTGATTTATTTATATGTATTAATACACCATAACATTAAATCTATAGTAATTAATACAATATAATATTATTAACACAATAGTTTTGAAAACAATTGTTTAACCGCGAATACCCGTGACTATTCAATTAAAATAACGGGGCATTTGACATTTTTCTAAACTATTAACAACATCAATATAATTGGAACCTTTAAATTAATCGTTTTAGTGTACAATGAAAGTTTGTCAGTCAAGACACAATAACGTCAACGTGTCAAATTATGAATCCAGAACAAAACGAAAAAAAAAATGTTATACGTTTAAAAATACCACGGTTACGTTATATACCGACGAAAATTTTACATAAATAAATATAAGTTAGAAAGTACCTCTCAGGAGGAATTTCGTCCAAACAAAAGTATGTCGAGACTTTCAGACTTTACCGTAATCTGCATCTTACGAAAATTTTACCGACTGTTTGTTGAAACACGTAGTTTCGCATCATTCTCGGTGTTTACCGTTTCACCCACACGATCGTTTTCCGCGAAAATATTTTGAAAACAAAGTCTTCAAATCCCGGGAAATATTGTCGAATCAAATTTTATTTTGTTTTTTTTTCCCGCTGTGTACACGCCTTGCGTTGACCTGGAAAACTGGTAAACGAGATTTGCGCTTGTGCGTTTGTTTTCGGAGGACCGTCGAAGTGTATAATAAAATGATTATTGTAAATAAAATGCGGCAAAAAGAAAAAAACCGCGCGATAGATGACACAATAGCAAACACGAATACAATTCTCATGCGCATTGAAACTGTAGAAATCCGTTCGAAAGTTTCGCGTTTATTTGAAACCGTTAGTTGGATAAAAATTATCGAAATTTCGAACCGAATTCCCAATACGTTTACGAGTTGTGAGCACTAAAAACGAAGCCAACAAAAACTTTTCAAAACTCTAATCCAAAAACAAAAAATTATAAATATGCTGAAAATATTATTTAGAACGCATTGTGTTGGTTCCATCTGAAATTGGTAAAATTAAATTTCAACTCCACTTAAATAATAAAATAACTACAACATGTAAAGAAAAAAAAAAAATTATTTTGGATGGAATCACTCACTTTTATAATTTTTTTTTTATCTAGTTGTATTTGATTCGACACGATCCCGAGTTAAGGGCGAATAGAATAGTTTCTATGGAAATTTGATTCTATTTGATTTTGGGCGTTTGTATGACATTCTTCTTAACGATATTACGTTTGGGTCAAAATACCCATTCAATATGTTGACAAAAAGGAATTATTTCATTTTACCCAACGTTAGATCGTTAACTGTCCAAAACGTACGTCGGGCGTATTCGAAAAGACGATATACAAATAAGATCGATTCTCATCGTTTTAGAGACGTTATTTTTAAATGTTTCTAAAACGAACGTCAATTATTATAACCGGCGTTTAAATTGAAGTAAATTTATACTCTAAACGATGATTTTTTTTTTTTAATACAGCGATTTTGTAACGTCACTCTAACACTTTGCCACCACTCACACAGCTGCTGTCGTAACGTTTTTTTTTTTATCGATACTCTAACAACAACAACAACAGCCGTCTTTTAATCCGATTCATTAATCAGTGCAATGAAAACACGGACATCTCCACTTATCACTCCAGCGAAGATTTATACCGATCACCGTCATTCATCTTTGTCGCGTCTTTAACAAACCGTCGTAGGGATTATGTGTGTGTGTGTGTGTGTGAACGAACGTCGTGGAAAATATCTTGATTGATGTTCCAGAATAAGAACGTGTTATCAGCAAGAGTGGGCCAGTTAAAAATTTTTTTTAAAACGTCAAGTTCATCGAAAAGGTCAAATTAAGTTAAAAGTAATTTTTTCAAATTTTTCAAAATTATTTGATTAAAGTTAAGTATAAAAAAAAAAAAAAAAACCACTTTACTTAAAATATAGATAACATCTCAGTTCATATTTTTAACTCGCATGGTTTTGCACCTAGGTATTGCAATTGTGAGTGTACCATATAGTCGAAATGCCTATTGTCAATAGTATGACATTTTCTCAGCGTAAAAAAAATACTTTTTCATATTTTTTTTTTTTTTTTTTTAGGAATTGCCTGCTGACTAATACGTTTTTTATTATTATTACAGACTAACTTAAAGTTTACACGCTAAATCAAAAAGATTTATCTTATTTGGTGTTAAAATTCAACAACAAAATAAATAAGTTCTTAACGTAATTTAAATTTTTAACGGTCAGCCTTGCTTTTATCAAGGCCGACGGTAGCGCCTGATAGTTAAACTATCCACTTTACTAAGTATACGTCGATATAGTATGCGCGTTCATCAAAATTTCAATTTTGAATATGTTCATCCGATCATGAGTGTTCCTGTGTACTGTGCATTAATCGACAGAAAAATGTCTTTTGTTCGTGTCGAATTAAAATTTAAAACACTAAAAAAGTATGTACGTTCAAAACAATATTGGTTCGGATGGAATTCAAACGATTTTTTCGTACGTACGTAATGTAATTATTTAATTCGGTTAGAATTAATAACAGTAGAAACTTAACCTTAAGTAGGTAACTGTTAAAAACTTGTTGAAATTAAATAGGCATAATCTTTTGTATTGTATAATATTACCAATGATTGACTGCAATCGACCCTGAAAGAAAATTAATATATTTATTAATACGTCTATAAATGATTTACCTATCATTGTGTTGCTATTTCAGTATTTTTATGCTATATTTTGTTTGTATAAATATTTTTGTTTCGATAACATTTGGCAGCGTAAAAATGGTTTGACAGTTGCTCATAAACTATCGATCTCCCATTTCAAAAACACGAAGCATTAATGTAAAAGTGTGAAAATATTTTAGATTTAACTATTTTAAAGAATAGGGTTGGTGAAAAATCGTAAGAATATGTTATATAATAGAAGTGTAAAAAATTTGTCTGAACAATGTTGTTACATTGTTCAGACACATTTTTTTTTTTTTTTTATCCATTTGTGTTATCTACAGTAGTACATTTGTACAAACGTGCATTGTTCTACATAATATTATTAATATTATTACTATTTGTCCTGGATACTGTATCAACTAACAACACAAATCACTTTTTGATTTATTTAGAACGTCGAAGTTTTTATTTCATTTTAAGAATGACGCGAATACAACCATAAATATAATCATTATTTTTGCTGGTAATATTAATTTACAATTCGCCTAGTATTGATTACAATAAATAACCACTCGTAGGGAGGTCAAATAGTTATGTGTGTTTTACATAAGTATATTATTAAACTATCGTAACATAAAATATTATGAAAAATCAAAAGACATTTATTCTAGCACAATGACGATTTACAATAACAATAAACGCGTAGTTTAAAATTTTTTTGAACTATACTGCGTTGTGTTCTCAACTTAGGCTTTTGAAAATTGTGTCCGATTTTAATTTAAATAGGCATGTCCCAAGAAGAGAAAAAATCATATTTTACACGAAATTTAATCAAAACGAAATCATAAAAGATATTTTATCGTAATTTTGATTGGTTGAAAACGACTCTCCGATTGATTGATGGGAATCCAGGTTATCTAATGCGTAAAACTACGATGGTGTCGTAGTTTTAGCGTTATAATAATAACCATTGTTAACGTGTGTTCGTTTTGACGTTTCAATATTAAATAAGGAACCCGGTAAATATACGATACATATATATATTTACGTCCAAACAATGGAACCAAAAACGATTCATAAAATATTAGTACACACAACCCTATTAAAATGATATTATCGTAATTAATATCACATGTGCCAATCACGATAAAAGGTTTTAAGTTTGCAACATAAAAATAAACTTCAAATCCATTAAAATAACAATTAATATGTTGAAAGGACAAAATATTGTGTTAATTTCATTTAAAAACTGTTTTTTTTTCTTCAAAAAAATTCTATATTTTTTGTGTTGTTGAATATAATCGTGCAGTTTTTCAAAATTACGAACCAAAGATATATTTGTTGTCAGAACCGATTTAAGTAAGTACTGAATGCACACATATATTATACGCCTAAACGCGTAATAATAGTTTACACGTCTTAGAATTGTACGAATATGTGAAAGAAATTAAAGAAAAATCCCAATTTATACGGGTTTTTCTATCGTGATATCCTGTTATGCGCAATGAAAATGAGGCTCTTTTGAGAGAGAACAACTATGAGTACTTACCCATACAGCAAAACAGTTTTATACAAATATGTATACAATCATGTTTTTAAGAAAACGAGTCGATCGCTAACGATGTTTACCACGTTGAATACTTACGTGCATTCTGAAACGAGCACTTAAAATGAAAAAAAAAAAAAACATCAACAAATCTTCGTGACTGTTTCTCGCTATTAATTTTTAATTAGGTTCCTATTTTTTATTTCCCGTGCATTTTGTTTAAAACACTATCTTTTTTTTTTTTACACTAAGTTCAATATCTTCTGAATCACGATGTAATATCGGTATATTCTTTTCAAGCTGGTAATCATATCCCTGTCATCGACCCATTCACCGTTCGATCGTTATGCTGAGAATAATACTTTTACAATTACAATAGTTTGTTTACGGTCTCGGGAATAATAGGCGATATTTTTGCAGCTCTTTATTAAAAAGTGATTTAAAAATAATAAATAAATGTATCGAACTCCTCTCGTTTCCTGGTCACGACGTCTCGATTGTGTTCGTTATAGATTCACATCGCTGCCGCCCAGCCCGATAAGCATGTTGTCGCTGCTGATCGACTCTAAGGTGCGTCTTCCCCGGTGGCCGGTGTCGGCGCACAGCGTGGACGCGAAACGGGATTTGCGGAACGAGCAGGGCGAGAGGGACTTCTTCCTGACCGTGGTCCGGGACATCGCCACCGACCTGGACCAGCGGTCGCTGTCCCAGAAAATCGTCGACAACCTGACCGTGCTGCTGGACTGCGACGCCGCGTCCCTGTTCCTGGTGGACGGGCCGCCGCGGGGATGCAGAAGACGGTGTCTCGTGTCCAAGGTGTTCGACGTGCACAGCGGCGCACGCGGCCAGTTCCTGTTGCCGGACGACGGGATGCGACGAACCAGCGGCGGCGGCGGCGGCGGTAGTTGCGGTGTAAGCGGCGGCGGCGGCGGCGGCGGCGGCGGAGGGACAGGCGGTCCGGCCGCGGCGCCGGCCGCGGACAACGAGGTGCAGATCCCGTGGGGCGTCGGCATACTCGGCCACGTGGCGTCTACCGGTGAAACGGTCAATCTGGACGTGGCTTGCGAGGTAAGATCTCGAACGGACGAGAACTCGGATAGAGATACTGCGTATTAGTGTCTCAATTGCGCAGGCAATTCGTTCAACAATATTGAGGTCGAACAAAATATGTTTTGACAAAAAAAAATTTTCGTTTTAGCCACCGCTTAACAGAAATAACCGGCCCGTAGAGTCTAGGAACTGTTCGTTATTTTCACTGTAGCTGTCTAGTTCAAAATAACGGAATATCCGCTGAAACGAACCGATAAAACGAACAAATCGTCTTAATAGGACGCGTTAATTGTATCGAAAACAATATGATTCCGTACGCAGGGTTCCAGTGGAAAATTAAAATAATCATTTTAGTTGATGTGTTTCGCTTCAAAATTGTATACAAGAAAAAATACAACAAATTCAATTCGCCTTTTTGCATAGGTTACTTACTCGGTGAAAGTGGGCATGATGCTATAATTTTATAATATATTTTTCAAAGACCGATAAAATATGGACCGTACGTGGGTCTCTATACCATTTCGATGCCGGTAATGTGTGTGTCCTACATACCGATTTTAATGAAAACCCACTGAATGTGGGTCACACATCTTGCGCCGCATTAATGTCACCGATGTTATTTTTCTAACACTAGTGTACTAAAATGGGTTGAAAAATCCAAGTTATGTTCCGAACATTTTCATAATAGAACAATTTAATCATCATTTTGTTTTATAAGATCACAATAGTTTACGTTTTAGTTAGATTTTTAACAATTCCGTTATCAACTTTTTTTGTTTATTAGTTAACAAACAAAATAACCGAGCTATCCCAATAGTCCATTGGAATAACAGTGGATATTACTGAAATCAAACGTGTTGTCCAAAAGGATCGAACGCAAACAAAAGTCAACAGATTCATATTATTTTACATGCGAATTCGTGACATTCACAAAGTCCGTATATTTTCACCGGTTCTAATAGGTACATGGTGTACGCACGCACAACCGTTAGCATTTAATAAACTGTTGTATATACGTTTCACAAAAACTATGAACATAATAATACTAAATCGAAACTAAATTTCTCGTGTTTCTATCATACTCATAATTATTATACAGTTGTCCGACATTTTGACCCATCGATGTTGACCCTGTGAGCAATTCGCTCACATAATCGCCATTTTCGCAATCACCGATTCAAATGTGATTTTATCGAGACAAAATTAAAAATACGCTTTTTTGACTTGTTAACGAAAATAATAATTACGGAACAAAATAATGGTTTAAAATTATCAAACAATTTTTATTTCGTCCCAAAGTGACAATGTATCACACCATGTCTGCAATATGGGCAATATACTAAAGGAGACACGTTCATCGCATTCTTTTCCTTTTGCCTTTTTTAGTGTCATTTTTATTGTATTTTTCGTTTTAAAATAACTAAATGTTTTTTTTTTCGAAATGCTCACACGTCGACGTAGCGAATTTAACGTCGCTAACGACAGGTTAAATACACGGATTGAATTTGTTCTTATAAATTTACAGTGATACTCTAACGATAAATGAGAGAAGATTGATTCATGTTTATGTATACAATGGTAAAAGTGCTTTTAAAATAGCGAAAACGTTTTTCTTACAGCTCGTTTGTCTTTCGCATAAAAACTAGGCGTACTTATGACTTATAAGTAAACGAGATACGTTCCACAAGGTTGAATTTGTACAAGCAAATACTCTTCCGTTCGTGTATTGACTATATATGTATATATATAATATAAAACGCGTATTCTACTGCACGTTCAAAATGTCTCGAGGATCAAACACTGTATACGTTATAAAGTGTATACGTTTTATCGTCGCCGTCGAAGGGACTTACAGTTGTGTTCAAACAAATAACAGTTTCGTTAAGATTGTTTGTGAACGGCTATCGCGTAACACACCCGAGATACGTGACATATTTAGAGAGACGATAATTATTATTGCGATATTATACCAAATAAAATCCAGTGCGATTTCACTATATTTTCGAAACTGCGTGTATACGATTTATGGCTAAAGAGGCCGTACAATCGACGTTTTATGCGGCTCCGAAAAACTGGGTCACACTCTGCTATCTCTGGACTGCGAGAACACGATTTTCTGCGACTTCGAAGTGTACAACATTTCACGTGTTTGTGTCTCGAATCGCCGAATCAAACTTTTCTTTTAGGCGCCAGAAAATAGAATTTTATCTGAATCGTGTCTGTACAATTATACACGAAAGAAGTTTAGAAAACAACCTTATCTGCAAGCAGTAGATGATGATTAATGAAATTCTTGATTTTACACTTACAAATCTCCAGATTTCCTTGTCGGTTAATTTTTATCGAAAAGTCCTCTTATTTACTCGAAAAATCTTCAGATTTCTCACCAGATAATCAAAAAAATCCACGGATTTCCTGCAATTTGAAAATTTTCAAGGCCCTTTTTTTGCACTTTAAAAATCTACAGAAAACGGAAAAATCTCTAAATCTTGCTACGTCGTCATCAAGCTAAACACCCAGACGATAATCAAAACATTCGCATAATATGGCTATTATGAAACGAACGATGAATTAATTGCTATTGAGAAAGACTTCCGCCGGTTTCAAATCTGAAATTAATCCGTCCCAGATGAATTCCTTTTTCGGAAATCTTCAATAAAATGTTAAACAAATGTAAAAATTGTTACAACGATAAAACAAATTTTATTACATCAAATAAACTGGTGACAGCATATAGTTTCCTAAAAACTAATATAGTAATGTGTTCACTTCCTGAAATATGAATAACTAAAACATAAACTCATCCGTAACACATTTATAACGAATAATCTTTTTATACAAAATGTACGAAACATTTGAAATAAGTAACGGTAAACTGGTAACTATAAAAAGTCTAATTATTGCAATACAATTTTTAACTGAATAAATTGATATGTTAAAATGAAAATAATTAACGTTTTAACTTAACTTTAACTTCGTTATTTTGTGTTTTTACGATGATGAATTGTTGTAAAACGCTGTTTTGATTTTATCACATCGCTAAAATAACTGTACGAGCTGTACATAACGTTTTATTTTTATTTAGGACTTTTATTGCGGCAAATAACTGCGTGTACAAAATATTTCTTATCTCATATTATGTTTCGCGTACTTTTAATTTATCCGAAGACGTAAGTACGTAAGAAACAACGACGGTAATTATTTTTTTTTTATAACTATCGTACAGGCGTTTATCAATATTTTTTTTTAAACAAACGCGCACCATATGCTTGTTAATGAGAATAATAATCAACGAGTATAATATCGTTCAAATCGAATTCGTTTTACCCCCTTATTCGAAAACGTTTTTATTCGTAGAAAACCGTCCATCGACGTGTTGATTTTTCTCCGTACGTAAAACACGTATGGTCTCGAATAGGACGATTTGGCCAACGTTTATTGACCGTATTACAGTTCAGTTTCAGTCCGAGTCCCCCCGCAGTACGGTTTTAAATGTACAAAATAGAAACTAGCGCTACTGCAGGTATCTACAGAAATCGTTCGATTGGAATACCGTATGCATCGTGTTACCGCTCCGACAACTATAGCTAAATTATAAATTTTTCTATTTTTTCACCCGCGTCCAGGATATATCGTCCGAGAATGCCCGCTACTGTCCGGGGTCCTCGTCCTATAGACCGCGTAATTCTCTTGACGTTCCGCGTCCCCTACACACACAGCAGCAGCAGCAGCTCTCGTATAACATTCAATCGTGTCTCTTTTTTTTTTTTCAAGAAAAATAATTTTATAAAACGTAACCCACACGGTGTACGTACCGTTTTCGCGTGACGATAACGACGTTTCCCGTTGATACGCTTTTCAGGACCCGAGGTTCGACGACGAGGTGGACCGTATAATGGGATACTACACGTCGTCGCTGCTGTGCATGCCGGTGAAAAACTCTTTCGAGGAGATCATAGCCGTGGCGCAGGTCAACAACAAGAACCCGGACAAGGACGGCGGGCACTTTACCGACATGGACGAGAAGGTATAAAGATATTGTTAACGTTCGAACAGCAGACACAGCTGCGTGTCGTCGACCCGTTCGTCGTTCTCGAGTCCAAAGCGAAGAGTCTTGGTCGCGGCGACGAACCACGGGGGCGAAAGCCAGGAAAACCGTATCGGGGGACGTGAAAAAAAATATCTAAAACGATTATCCGAAACGGTTGATTTTAATTTTGAAACTTGTGCGTACGAATTTTAAAGTGCTCGGGCAGGGGTTTGAACCGCCCCGGAAAACCCGCTACCGTGTTCGCGGCGAGCCGGTCGTACGGAAACCGTTTTTGCGAACCGAGCGTGCAGAAAAAACAAATAAACAAACGCGTTAAAACTCGAACAAGTCCGACGATCGTACCGAGTTCAGAAATTGACACCGACGCAGACCGAAAATCATCGCGAACCGTTCTAAAAACGTTTTACCGATGATTCGTTATTACGTTCGACCGAAACACGTACCGATCGCTTCAGGATACGAAAGAGAGGGCTTTATTTTTCAGTTTGTCGGTGGGTACTATTCGCTCGTGAATCGTACGAATTCGATGTGTACAGTTATTAAATTGGAGATAATAAAAAAAAAATTATTTCCCGCCACATAGTTATAGTTGTTCAGATTTTTTTCTTTTTTCCATCATCAACATACGTTTATCCCCGATAATCCGTGGTCGGTGTAAATTGGTAATGAGCGCGCACAACACCTGGCCACCGTACGGCCCACGAGAGAACGACCGTGTTCCGCGCGTCGGTACCCAGCGATGTTCTCCCGCCGTTCTCCTGTTCCACTCGACGGTCGCATTTTCCCGCCGTCCTCCTGTTCCACTCGACGGTCGCGTTCTCTCGCGGGCCGGCACCGGGCACAGCCGGACTATAGAGATGACGCGCGTTACACAGCTTTCGTCGAAAGCTAGCTTAACTTTCGTAAAAAAAAAAATACCCGAGTTTTCTCGAATGCCTACTGCGACCGCGATGTGCGTCGTTTGAGATTTTTTTTTTTTTGATCGAAAATCACCTAAAACCGCGATCACGAGTGTTTGAAAACGTTCACGTATCGCCTGTTGTGCACAGCGCGTAGGTGGTGCGCGGCTTAAGCGCAGCCGAGAATAAGCCCCGAGGATTATCGTAACGCGCGAAACACCGCGTCGCGTCGGCGGATTTACACGTTCCGACAAAATGGTAAAGGATGTTTTCGAGGACGCGCGTCCGTTACGAGGGCGTAACATAACAACTGTCGCGACAACAACAACAACAACAACAATAACATGACGACATTAACGCTGTATACGTTATTATGTGCGTAAGGATTTCGACGATGCAGGGACGTGCGATTATACCCATAATATTGTACGTTGTCGACGACGCGGATGTGAACGACTCGCGATCCTTCGAACGGCAGTCGCGTGCCACCTAACCCGCGACCGGATGCAACAGAAGCTACGCAACGGGGGGAAAAAAAAAGGAAAAAAATTACCCGGAAAAAAAAGGCCGCGATCACATTAGGAAATGTTTATGTCGAAATCAGTCGAAGCAACGGGGATTGCTTATGAAAATTATCATCTCGCCCGAGCTCAGCGAGTCGAGCGCTCGACAAATTGTAAAATTTAATAGATCCGAGCTACCGAAATATAATTGAATATCGTCGTAAAATCAATATACATACGTTCCTGGCTGCGTCCAGTATCTAAGAAGCTAAAAACGAAATTAAATATAAATAATTTGTACGATTTCGTTTTATAATCGCCCGAACTGAGAATTTCTTAATTTCTAGATGTTCGAGACGTACTTGCAGTTTGTCGGTATAGCAATTACGAATGCCCAAATCGTCGAGGATTCTCGGGCTGAATATGATCGAAACAGGGTAAGTGACCACGTGGTACGCTTGTCCTTTAGCGCTTTACTGCGTAATATTTTGTGGACCGTAAAAATCTAGTTTGTCGAGTTTTTCTGTTGTAACTGTTTTTTTTTTTTTTAGAACTTGCTGGAAGTCGTGCACGATTTATTCGAAGAACAGACGTCCATCGACAAAGTGATAATGAAAATAATGCAGAGGGCTCAAAGGCTTTTGAAATGCGAGCGAGCGGCTGTGTTGCTAGTTGACGAGTCCTGTGATAGTACTAGATTTTCCAAGCTTTTTGATTTAAACTCACCGATAAACGTCGCGAATAAGGTTAAAAAGTAAGCTATAACGCCTGGAGTCGAATAAACTGTAAATTCAATTATACGAAATCGACCGTATCTACTTTATTCTCCTTTAGTTCCAGACAAAAAGTCGAAGGCGAAAACGTATCAAGATACCTCGAGAGTTTGGCAGAACGGGTGGCTTGTTCCGGAGAAGTGCTCAACATCAACGAACATGAATGTAACGACGGTATAATTGATTCTGGGATCAATTCACTTTTGGCGATGCCCATCAGGAACAAGAACGACCAAATTATCGGTACGTGCGATTATTCTAAGTAATAATAACGACAAACGTAATAAAGTTGTTTCTAAAAACTGCCTAGTGTGTCAAGTGACAGGATGAAGTTTTTTTTTTTTTTTACGATTAATGATGAGAACATAATATGAACAAATGTTAGAGAGTTATTCTGAAATGTTAAGTTAAAAGTCGTTTTTTGTATGACAATTTATTGACTTTTACAAATACGATGCCGAATCGTATTGTTTTTAGTCGACATAATAACTGTATGGATTAAATTTATTGGTGCTGAGTGCGATGGAATCGTCCTAGCAGATAAATAATTATTGTAAAATAATTTAACGAGATCGAATAATGAATAGGATTTCGGTTTCGCATTTTTCCCAGTTACCTTTTGTCGCGGGTTTATGCGATCGTAATGAAACTCGGCGTAACGTACGTTGAAAAATGGGTCAACGACACGAACCGTCGGGAACGGAATCAAACTGTGAAATTAGTATTTCTATCCGAGAAAATTTCTCCTGTCTGATATAATATGGCGTTAGTCCCATTGTGGTCGGTTTTCGGTTTGGCAACAATATAAGGGCAGTGAATGCCGCGCCAGACGACTGCGGTGATCGCGCGGCGGATAGGTTTAATCCAATTTATTTTTATGCGGTGTATTTGTCTGGAATAAGTTTTTGAAAAACGTCACGGTTCGTTAACATTGTTGGTTCACACTAAATTTTTTGGCCGACCATCGTGATACGGACAACAATAATTCTATCGATCGAATGCTTATGGACTTTCGTTCACACTTTCCTCGATTACGTGATTCGGCGTTATGAAATTCGGAGCGATTCACATAAAAAACGTAACGGCAATCCGTATGCAGTATTATTTCATCAAAGATACAGTTAAAATAGTTTAGAAACAATCTCTGTACTGGTACGAAATAAATTATAATTCACATATGTTTAAACTAACGTAAACGTAAAATAAAATACCAAATATACAGGGAAACCGTTATTGCTAAAGATAAGCTTTACGATTAAACTTAAAAAAAAAAAAAAATCACGAAACAAAAAAATTACTAAAATGTTTTTTTTTTTAGTTTTGGTTCAAACTTAATGTACAATAATTACTGGAGTTTTCTGGTTTTATTTTAGACCTGCGAATTATGCCGAAGACTCGGAATTCCCTCGTATCGCAGCAATAATTTCCATACTCGTTGTATTTTACTTTCAGGTGTTGCGAGCATAATCAACAAATTGAACTCGTTGCCGTTCGACGATTACGATGAACAGTTGTTCGAGGTGAGTAGACAAAAATGAAAAGTTATTTTATACGCATCGTTGTATAAAGGTAAATAAGTAATTATCTAGATAAAGATAAAATTTAGCCGTTTAAAAACTTATCTAGACAAGACAATATAGATGAAATAAAGTCATTTCATTTCGCAAAATCAATTTATCGAACACGGAAAATGTTTTGACCATAGATTTGATTAATAATAGCTAGATGAACAAATTATTATTTTAAATTACAGTTTTAAGAAAAATTTAACTGAAAACAATAATTTTTGTACTGCTAAAATATTTATTTATTTTAAATTTATCCTTACATTCTTTACATTTACGAAGATTACACGAATAATTCATCCGGGACGAAAAAATAGACAACTGTTTTTAAATTATGTCTGGATAAGATTGAATATAATAAAAAAAATTATCTATACAGATACATTTATCTAGATCAGTTGTTACCAACCTGGGGGTAATTATCCTCCTTACAAGGTGTAAAACACGAGGGGTAATTATTAATTATATTAATATTTTACGTACTTTATACACCTATTTTTCTTAACATTAGTCACGCGTACACCTGCTACGATCGCAGTAGTAACTGTAATAGCAAAATTGTTGTTATAACGCACTATATATTTTTGTTTATCTCGAATTTCGTTTTTTCGGGTGAAGGGAGGGTATTTCGTTAGTATCTTACTTGATTTTTTGGATAACGGTCTCAAACATTTTGAGAATCACTGATCTAGATACGTTTATCGAGATAAAACACTGTTTTTTTTTTTCGTTTTTTTTTCCCCGGTAGGCTTTTACGATATTCTGCGGACTAGGCATACACAACACGCTCATGTACAGCGAAGTGGAAAAAGCGATGGCCAGACAAAAAGTCTCCATTGAAGTAAGACCGCGTGATAAATGATCCGTTCGAAATAGATTTTATTTTCGTGTTTTTTTTTTTTTTATTATCACCACAGGTTCTGTCGTATCACGCGACGGCGTCCAACAAAGAAGTGGATCGCATACTGGTAGGTATCGTCAAACGTTTATATAAATTTTGCACTTTTTTTTTTGAAAATTATTCCCCGAGTGCGGCAATAGTTTTTGCGCACAGACATTTTACTATAACATTAACGTCCTCGGACGCGTCCGGAAAAATAATGAAAAAACTTTTATCCGCAGTCGTTGAACTCTGGAGTCGTTTTCCCGTACAGATTAACACACCTATTCGTACGAATTCAAACGTGTCGAAACGTATTTTATACATTACTATTCCGTCTATGTCTCGCGATCCAAAAAATATAAAATAAAGGTGAAAAACGGAATGGTGAAAAAAAGAATCGCTATTTTTTTTATTATTCACGCCACCTACGCGCTGAACGAGCAAACAGAAATGTGAAAACGGCAAATTCTGCGTATTTCATAATACAAACCTCAAAGTATAATATCTATAATGAACGTGTGCTAATAATGTGAAAATAATCCCGACCGACGTCGTGATTCGACATAATTGGGTTTAGCCGTTTGCACCGCGGTACATAATATTATTATTACCTACTGTTTTATTCAAAAGTATTTGAACGCGATATTTTTCAGGCGTTGCCCGTACCAGCCGCCGATTCGCTAAATTTGTTTTCTCTGGCATTTGACGACTTTTCACTGAACGACGACGAGATGCTTATGGCGGCCGTCAGCATGTTTGTCGAGCTCGGACTCGTCAAATCTTTTAACATCGAAAAAGAAGTGAGTGTACTTGGTACGATACGATTGAAAAATTATTAGAATATTCGGGGTTTTGTCAGTTTTTTATTTATAAAAAAATGATCGACTTGCGATGAATTGTTGACGTAAAATCATCGTTACGAGATGTTGTTACGTTGCTCGTATAATAAAATATTCATATTTTAAATACGTAATCAATATTGTTTGTTATTGTACGTTTAATTTTTTTTGATAAGAACATTTTAAGACGCTACATTTTTCCATGTACTATACAGTTGAACATTGTTGTTTTTTAAAATGAATGAAAAATATCTTATCAATTGTTGTTACTTATTACTATTTAATTATCAAATAGAAAATAGAATGTTAATAATACTGCATATAGGAGAACTATAACAGTTTTTATTGATGTTTAAAACGCGCCACGAAATTCTGCTATGATACAAAATGATTTACAATGATTTATGTTGGCACCAACAGCCGGTATAATTTTGTATATATTTTCTACATCACCCAATTATCCGTGTTTCAGACCCTATACCGATTCCTCATCACGGTGAAACGGAACTATAGGGATGTTCCTTATCACAACTGGAGGCACGCGTTCAACGTTGCCCAAGTCATGTTTGCGATTCTAATGGTTTGCAAAAAACAAAAAAAAACACAATTAAACTATAAAATATGACATAATCGATGTGTGTTAACATTTCAATTTTTCTTTTCATAGGGATGTGACATGAAGAACACGTTTTCTGACCTCGAAGTGTTAGGAATGTTCGTCGGTTGTTTATGTCACGATCTCGATCACCGGGGTACAAACAATTCATTCCAAGAAAAGTTAGTTACGCACTCCACAAATAAAATGAACTATTATTGTTTTAATAAAATCGTCTTATTCCATTAAGTTTTCAGTGAAATTCAGTTATTAATTAGAGTTTAACAATTATTATTATTCTGTGAATATAAACAGACATATGCGAAAAATTACTTAAACATAATCAAATTTGTTTTCGTAAAATATATTAAGATAAAAATCTGTTTACAGTTTTTTTGCAGTTTACACGTACAAAAACCACGATTGAAAAATGTGTTTAAATAGATTCGACAACAATTAATACGTATTTAATTGATCATTCGATAATGAACGGTATCATTCAAACAATTATTTCGTCGGGTCATCAAATAGCGTATAAAATCATAACTAGAGAATTAACGATAATTTAAACACGCCTTTACACTGAATGAATTTAAACATTTCAAGTTAATTGTCTCCAATATGTTTAATAACAAAACACCTTAAACTCCATAAAAGCTAAAACAATAACACACTACGCACAATCGTTACGGTCAGAAAATTGTTGTACGATAATATTTTTTGTCGATATTTTGTTTTCTAATAAAATAATTTAATACCGTAAAGTTAATCATGGTTATGTAAATACTCAAAAGTCAAAGTTGTTTACAATCAATCGGTATTTCAAGAAAAATTAGAGATTTTTATAATTTCCATTTTACAAGGCTGTAAACAACTAACGATGTATTATTGTCTCGATTTAGAGCCAGATCGGCGTTAGTTTTGTTGTATGGGACTACCAACACAATGGAACATCATCATTTCAATCACGCAGTGATGATACTTAGCAGTGAGGTGAGTCTGACGCCGATTAATAACTGAAATAATCGCACGAGAATAAAACACCAATAACATATCGTTACGATATCTCGATTTTCAGAATCTTAACATATTCTCAAGTCTATCGGCCGAGAGTTTTTCGACAGTCATGAAAGTGCTTAAGCACAGTATATTGGCCACCGATCTTAGCATGTATTTCCAGTAAGTGCAGAACATGTAGACATGAAAGAGAACAATTAAAATAAAACATAAAATCGTTGTAAAAATAACGCCACCTGCGTATAAGGTATAATTATTACACAAGTATTGACATGTTTTAATTTCAATTCTAATTTTTTTTCAATAATCTTTTGTATGATTTCCCTAATGGGCGACGGGTACACACGTAAATTCAGTACGTAACGTAAAAAATCTGCGAACAAATGTTTTTCCACAATATATACCGAATAAATTAGTAATTGAAGTAATGTATAGTAATACTGTATAGTAATACTGACTACAAACAAATAAAAATGGTTTATCGGCCTAGTATCAACTGTAGTGACACTCAATTTAAGAAAAAAAAAAATTATGTGATATTAAAATATATCGTCTCGTATCGTTGGGAAAAGTGACAAACACGTTATTTTCGCTACTGTCTTAGACTGAGGACCAAGTTTTTCCGCTTGATCGAGTCCAAGGAGTACAGTTGGGACGAAGACTCGCAGCGATACTTGCTGATGGCCATGTTGATGACGTCGTCCGACTTGGCCGCGTCCACGAAACAGTGGCACGTACAACAGCGAGCCGCCAGACTGGTTACGGACGAGTTTATCGAGCAGGGCGACAAGGAGCGATTCGAGTTGAAAATTCAGCCGCAGCCGCTGATGGACCGAAACAGACAGCACGAACTACCTCAGTTGCAGATACGATGGATCGCCGACATATGTTTGCCGTTGTACCAGGTATATTCTGCTACTGGGGGCCGGTTAACCACTTTTTTTCAACTCGTTATATTGAAAAACAAAAAAATCGAGTCGAGTTAAAACATAAAATTGTTTCAATTTTTTTAAATTTTACCTAAAATCACGATAACGTTTCATATTTTTTGTCCACACGATTATTTGTGCTTGGTATCTATATAACACTAACTCAGAATCGAAAAAAAATCTTTTTTTAGATTCCGAGAGTCAGCGCGAAGAATGTACCGTTTTTACAATGATGTTTTTTTTTCTCTGCGATCAAAAGTTCTTGTAGAAAAACTGCTCCAACTTTTAGCGTATGATACCTTCTCAGATAGATCCGAGATGGTAATTTGTTTGAAAGGTTTTTTGAAATTTTGATTATTTTTTAAGTTCTGAGGTAAAAAAGGAATACGGCCCGATTTTCGAAATTGCTCCAACCGACTAGAAGCCTATATACTTCATTAAAAAGGTTTCAAAGAGTTTACTGTTGAAATTCCAATCGGTTTTGATCATTTTTAAGAGAGTAACGGAACCTAACGTAGTTTCTGTTCGATAGAACCTCTAGTTTTTACGTTTAAGTCTCGAAACGGTAATACGATTTAAACAAGATAGTTTTACATATGTGGTTAGAAAATTTAGAAAATTGTTTGACACAATTTCGGTATATAGCCGATTTCACGTTGTTATTTTGTCGTGAAAATCGTCATTCCAGGCGACCGTGTATTTCCTATGGGTGGAACAAATATTTACGGGAATCGTGTTTTTCACACATCTATTTAGATTTTTTTGATCATTACATCCAAAATAAATATCCAACCAAGCCGAAACTTTTACATCGTACTAAAATAGGAAAGATACAGATTTGATAAAAGTTTTTATTGTTAAATTTGATTTACCAGGACGTATATTAGACAACTGAGCTCGCTCAGAATCGTATTTTTGAAGGCAAAATAATCCATCGTTACTTTCAGATATAAAATAATGAGTTTAAACCATAACTTCTAAACTAGTGACTCGCCCGAAGTGTAGTTGCTATTTCATCAAACTATCCTAAACTGATCCCAGCTTTTTTTTTTTTTTAATTTTTCTTAGTTATACTTTATTTTCATTTTTAAGTGTTTGAAAAAAAAAAAAACGTTATTATAACGCACGTTACATTAAAAATAAAACAATGTTAAAAGTCAATGACCAGATTTGATATATGGCCGACTAACTGATGTTGGGTTTTTTTTTTTCATTTTTCTTTGCGATTTTCCGATTTTACTTACCTAATACACAAACGACTCGAATGACGGTCGATACTTTATACGCTGAAGCGTTATTTTACAAATGAAAAACGTAAAACGACCAAACGATGCCAGGTTTTCTTGGTGCCACTTTGTAAAGATGTTTTTCGAAAATATACTACTGTTATTATTATCAATAATTGTTTTCACAGGCCCTGGGTCAAATGAATCCGAGATTGAACGTGATGAAGGAAGGAGCGATGAATAACATGCAACAATGGAGCAAACTAGTAGAAAAAAATTAATCGAACGCAAACTATACGGGGAATCGTTTAATTAAAATCGCATAATATAATATGCGTGTGAGACACACCAGTAAAAAAAAAAAAACAGCGAACGAGACGGCATTTTTTTTTTTTTTTTAAGAAAAAATATTTAAGTAGACTGATCGATGAATAGAATCGTATTTTGATTAATGATTAATAAATATTATGAAAAAAAAATCGACATAGTTTTACGGACGATAACGCGACGCGCGTTTGAATTATATTTGTTATTAATGGTTTAGTTATAATCATTGTTTCGTTTTTTTTTTTTACATTTTGTCACACCAATTATATACATATTTATATAGATTTATGCACAAGAAAATCGAAATAATTTGTAGTTGTACATATTATTATTATACATTCGATTAAACTATATGCATAAGGAAACGGTGTTTTCGTTTTTAGGATTATAATAACACGTTGTTTTACAATCGTGTACGTATACTGCACAAGTTATCAATAATATTCGTACCATTAAAAGATATCAGAACTAGAAAAAAAAAACATACAATATTATACATTATTAAAATTTAAATCTTTTTTTCGGTGGCACATCGCAATTATTTTTTAACGACGATTTCACGTCGTAGTGGTCTTTGCTGTCGGCACTTACACAATATTGTCGGCTAGAAACTGAGCGAAAACGTTGGATTGGTCGTCGTCGTCGTCGTCGTCGTCGGTGCCGTCTGCTAATTTAGCCGGGTTTCTTTTGTCCATTTTTAACAGATGAATTTCCACGGATCCGTCGGCAAACGACAATCCCTGGAATAATAAAACGTCGCGTCGTTAAAAACGCGAACGAATATTTTTTCCACACTCCTCGGTGGTGATAATTAGCCGAATCGTTTTTCAAGCGACAAAATCCAATTATAATTGTACGGTGTTTTACGCAAAAATTATAAAAAAAAAAAAAGCTTGAACTTCTCGTAGTTACAGCATTAATAAGAAGAAATTTTCGTAACGACAAATAACGACATTGATCCGGCGCGTTTAAATTGTCAATAATTGAAACAACGCTTACCATGCGGGTGTTATGACTTTTCCGTGTCGACGTCAATGACATGGACGTAACGATTTTACCACTAAACGACGCGGACTTGATTGGCGTGGAAACATCGTCATAAAGATCCCACAAGTGTACACTATGTTCAAAGAAACAAAAATGAAAAAATTGGCGAGAAAAAATTCGTTGATATGCTAAAAAAGTTTCATACCGATTGATATTTTCAAAAATTATTGGATTCAGCTTAAACGGCAAGCAACTTTCAAAAAATTTTCATCGTGCCGAGCTAAATATACGTGACCGAGGAATCGCTTAGGAAAATAACGTTTCCGAGCGGAGCTTGGTTCGATATATTTTGCTCGTACAAAGTTATATACGATGTACTGCGGTACATTGTTTTTATAAAAATTATTAAACTTTTAAAATAACAAAGTAATCGATGGCGGACCACGATTATGTAAAATTTATTCTTTTGTCAAAATTATTAATCTTCAGAAACGTAAGTAAAACTGATGGTTTCACGCGTCATTATTGGAATGGATAAAGTTAAAACGGCGCACAAATTTCAAAGCATTTTGAACCACACGCCAACATAATGCATTAAAATTATTTTCTCTTTGAGTATTTGCTCACTAAACTCTAACTTTGAAATCTATCGATTTAATTCAAAACCACCTTTTAAATGATTAAAACGTCTAGACAAAAATAATAACATGCCCTATGATAAATCCATTCTAACCGCATGAAATACCTGAAAAGTGAATCCAAACCAAACACGATTCCAGGAAATCCAGAGCACCATTGGGCCTTTAACAATGGTGCTAAATTTCTCTGTAAGTCCGAAGACACGATTAACCATCTTAGAGCTTCTCGGCGATTCGCATGAAACACTATCACTTCTCCGCTCGTACAAGCTGCCTACAACACATCACGTCGACGTACAATTATTAACAACTCTACTGTTTTATTCGTTATTATTTTTAATTAATATACGTGTTATTTACCGAAAAGTAAAAACTACTCTTAGTAAAAACTTAAATGCAATAATTAGGTAACCCTACCTAATCCTATCACAACTTTGTTTTACTATAACTTATACGCTGCTCGTGATTATTGTTAACGTGATAAAATATTTGATGATTTATAATTCAATAATTACAACATCACGTCTAGTATTTATAAAAGACTACCCCTTGAAATTTTACGGTTTCGTTTTTGATACTCATGATTTGAAATTTTATTTCCTATGCATTATTTCACTGGTTACATATATTATAGATAAAATATGGGTCTAAAAACTAAACTATGCAAACAAAAATCATGTACTTACCAAGAAATAGTTTGAGTCAAATGGACAGATGTCTAACCAGCTTACGGCGAAGCATGCTCCTAAAATAAACACGCATTTGAGTAGGAATTCTAACAAGTTTACATTATTAATCAGAAAACATGTGTGTTTTATATTAAAAGATTTCTGTAAAACACAAATATTATTTCCTATAAATGAATACCAATAAACATTTCTATTCTGAAAAAAAAGTTCCAAGATTAAATCCGATATGTTTTGGTTCAGTTTATAGTTTTATTCATTTCAAATCTTCATATGAAACCAATAAAAAACTTGAATTATGTACTTAAAAAAAATTATTCAATTAAAGCGGTCACATAAAAACACCAAGAGAATTTAAACTTATCACGATTTTTTTTTTACTGGATTCGTATAAAATAATTTTGAAAAATTCGTATTTATCTCAGTATGAATTTAAATGTACATTTCTATCGTATACTAATTTTAAAATGGATAAAATCTTAAAATAGTTTTATAATACAAAATTTACGGCCTGTGCTAAAAGTTATTTAATTGTCTTTGATAAATCCATTCATTTTTTTCGATAGGAAGTTTTTTGGCTTTTCAATCAACTTTTATGTTTTAAACAATTTTTTTTTTTTACAGGGTGACAAAAATGTAAAATAGTTTTGTAACTGTATGTTTAAATATAGTTTATTATTAAAGCAAAAAATTAATAATAAAAAATACGAATTTTTACACGATTATTACAATTTGTTTGATTGTATAATTTTGTAAGAAAATTACTCAGAAAATAGCCATTATATAGAATTATAGGGTATCTATTTATTTTATATGCACATTGATGTATATTATTATACAACCGACTAAATGGTCTATGTATATGGAAAGCTGTATTTCTTCATTTTTCGTAAGACTAAATATAATTTTCCCGAGAAGTCGACATATTTTTACGAGAAAAGTTAAAAATTTCATTTTCTACCAATAAAAATTTGTCTTAAATAACCAAAAAAAAAATCAATTATTTTATTTGCTATGTATTGCATTTTTGTACCTTTATCTTTGTGAGTATAATATTGCGGCCACGATTTGTGTTCACCTAAATTAAAACGAAAAACTAGTCCAGAATTAGTACCAATGAAGGCGTCCTGGTTATCGTTCACACACATGCAAGTGGCCATAACACCGTCCGACACACATCTGTAAAAATTATACAGTTTTAACATACTTCAATAAGTTTTTATAATTATAAATGAATAAATATAGGTGGATTTGTGTTAGTGTACTTTCATATTAATGTTCTTTTGGTAATGTATTTGAGATGTAAGTGCATAAAATATTTCAAACTCTTGTACATAGGTACTGTGAAAAAATTAAAATTTGTTTGTGTTATTGTTTCTACTTCATTATAGGTTTTATTTCTTTTCTTTGTAATTATTATTACTATTTTAGATCCTGAGCGTAGCAAAGAATGTATTTAGGTTTTTACCTAAGAGGAGAATATTTTTGAAAATATAACGATATATTACTCGGTATTGAATCTATGATAATTTTTATCTATAAGACATATGAAACAAGTGTAATGTATAAATGTTATGCTATACACATAAATAACGAAAAATAATAATACAGAATTACACTAAGTACACATTGAAAAAAATAATTTGTTTTTAAAAACACGATATTTCGACAAAAAAATAAAAAATGTGTGATGAAAATATCGAAGGATACGTGGTGATATCTAACTATGTTTTGATTGTTTTAGATTATTAAAATCAATCATAACTGTTTACAAAATAATACTATTTAGTTACCTAGGAACATTTTTTTGGGTCTCAAATGTTTGAAGTTTCACTAGCCTTATTGTGCTCCAAGGTGCAGTGCCGGGGCTGTTGTGTTCCAAAATCTCTGCGACGTCGGTCCAACTGTCCATCACCGTCCACAAGACTAGCACGAAATCTTCATCCAAACTACAAACCTGGGATTATTACAGACGTATAAAAAAAAAAAAGACTTGTACTACTTAGACTTGTTTCAAATTTAATTGTATTATTTGAAATTGATTTTACTCAAAATCAAACTTTTTAAAGTAACATTACGATTTGAGCGGTATGCAACTTAAATAACTTATTATTTTAATCAAATTATTTTCACATTTTTGTTTCGATTCTTGGATTTTTCGTTGAATTTCTGTAAGTTTTTTTTACAATTGAAATCCATTTGATCACGCGATTTTATAATTTTGAGAAATGAATTTTATTTCTATTGAATCCCGTGCATCAAACAGAGGCAGGCACTCCCGACGAAAACTGTCCAAAATCTCAATTATTACGAAAAACGTGTTACGATTAAAACTGTTTGGAGCGCGCCAAGATGAAAAGTTTTAATAATTTATATGTTTTTTTGTAAATTAGGTACATAAACTATGAGTTTAAAAAATATGTTGTTCTGTAATCATCAGTCAATCGAATATTGTCGTAGTAGATATTCGTAACCTAAACGGCTTTGTCTACTTGAAACGACCGCTCGAAACATTTCGGAATACCCACCTCATCCGGTAACTCTTCGTGGTCAGTAACGTTTCCGTTTCTATAGGTCACCGTATTTATACCGACTATTTTCGATCGGTGCCCTTGGTCAACGGATAGTGCTACGAACAAAATGGTTAAAATATCGTATGGTTAAAAAACGTTTTTTTAATCGTTACACACACAGCACTCGGTGTATTTATTTTTAAATCTTTATAACACGACATACCGGTATTGAACGACGGTGAACGTAACGGACACGTCAGACAATCGACGATCTGATGATGTAGTCTGCCCTCTCGTAAATCCCAAACGCATATACTCCTGTCGTATTAGCAAAAAAATAAAAATAAAAATAAGGTTTCACTAAATACACTTTGCAGTAGCGTATGGTAGGGGTGGAGTTTGGGGGCTACCCCATTTTTAGGTTTTTTTTTTTTTTTAGATTTATAACTAGCTAAAAAATGATTGTCTTACAAATACTAATCATAGAATACGTAGAGTAAAAAATAATAATGTTATACGAAAAAAAAAAAAAAACGATTGGTAAAAAATGGAATGTTTGATTCGTATATGCAAATAGAGATTTTTGTACGAAAGAACGATATGAAAACATATCGTACATATATTACATTTGAGAATTGAATGGTGTACAAAAAAAAAAAAAAATTAATACAAAAAGTCTTTAACTATAGAAAATTTCATTATTTCAACCTACGTTAATGATAAGACGAATGTTCTTATTTTAGACTCTGTTGGAAAATATCGAGAGTTTTTGAACTACTCATAGATAGCGTCACGTAATGTAAAAAAATAATAACCGAATTATGTACCATTCATAATAAGTCACTACTTAGCTATTACTATTTGTTACTAAAAACTCAGGTATTTTTATTTTGAATATATCAAATCCACGGTATACCTAAAATAAATATGAAAAATAAATGACGAGATCTTAGTTAAAATATGTGAAAACGTATGTTTAAGTAAAATAAGCACCAAAGTCAAAAATAATAATATGTACCTTTAAAGTAAGTAATTTTTTTATGATGAGGTTGACTTTGATTATTATTTTTGACAGTTATAAAAATTATTGTTACTTAGAGCGATCGATTTCAGCTATGCTTACGTATAACTCACCTACTTGAGACGATGTGTAACGTATGTATTTTATTTCGAAAGAAATATTTTATTGAAATTGTTTTATACATTTTGTTTTTACGAAAAAATAATGTTTTAAAGTGATTATATTTTTCACGCACAGCGTTGCGCTGTAAAAAGCATTCGTTTATACGACATTATAACATTACCCGTCTATTTGAGCAGCTAAAATAAGTCCATTAGTCGACTTGAGTACTGTACAAAGTGATGTGACTCGGTTTGGACATTTTAAGACAAACTCGGGATCTTTCTTCACGTTCGATACACTCCAAATGCATAAAACAAACTGGTAGTTTGAATCTTTTACCTAAAAAAATAAAATAATATTCCTACGCGTTTCACGAGGCCGTAAACTAATTATTGTTTTTCATTGATATAGAGATAATTAAAGTGTATTTTTTTGTTCCATTTAAAAATTAGTAAATTAGTTCGAAAATAACGTAATATCGGTTATAGTAGTGTATTTTTCGATCAGTACACGAAGCGTTGAGAAAAATAGTATTATTTCATTAGTAACGTTAACTTTGCAACGGTCGGGAGCTCAATGTTTGACTTAGTTTTCAATAATGAACGCGTACTCCTACGTATACAACACAATATTATCCATCTTAAATATGTGTCGATTTTTCAGTTTGCGTAGTTAGCTCAAACTCATCATCCATTTCATTGTTATTTCCACGAAACGATCGTTTTTTTTTAGAAAAATGTCGTCAGCTTGATTACGCCTCTGGTGTGCTTTCAGTTTTCTGCTCTTGACTACATTTTCTATAATATGTTTTTGTGTTCTTTTTATCCGGCCGTATTTCACGTTAAATACCTGTACACTGTTTTACTTTCGTCAAAACCGAGAATGCGTAATAGATACACACGTAAGTACTTCGTGCGTGGTGACTAAAGACTCGGCGGCCGACTGCGCGAGTCGCGCAAACTGGACGGAAATCACGGGACGGCCGACAAGGAACGTGACGGTGGACACGTCGGGGCTCAGGTGTCCAACGCTAAACTCCACGTCGTTGGCCTCCAGCCCGTGTTCGGCCCCGTCCGCGGACAGGTCGTGTTCCAGCACGGACAGCATCGTCCTGCCGACCGCGCACAGCCTGTCCGGGTCGACCGCGGGCGCGACGCTGCCGATCACTGGACGACGGCGTTCCGCGTCGGGCGCGCCACCGCCGACGCCGAGTTTGGTCTGAAATTCAAAACGGAAAGTAAAAATTTCAGACGCGACGTGACCATTTTAAGTGCCGGTGTAAACGACGGATTAGATTTGGATTTCTCTCTCGTTAATTTTGACAATATTTTCGGAGCCCGGAAGAAGCTGTCAATACGGAAGGCTGCGTATTATGAGTGGAGTTCTTGAACGGAAGGTGTTGAACATCGGATTCGTAAAATTAAAACAGTGTACGAGTAACAGTTTAGGTGCGGAACAGGGACGGTCAACCCCGACAATATAGTTGTGCGAGCAAGGCGAAGAAACGGAAAACGGAGACGTTTAAGTTAGGTACAAAAAAAGAAAAAAAAATTCGTAATACGAAAGCGTAGACATTTTATTCATTTTTTTTATGTGCAGAAGCAAAGACACATAAAAAGAGTTTACTTTTTATGTGTCTTCGATTTTTAATAGTTCTCTGCGTAAAACAAAGACGGATTTTGTCGGAAACACGTGAGGCGTAATTAATTATTGTGAGTGTATGATTGATTTGCCGGACGTTTAAAATGTTTTTTTGAGGAAGGGTCTTAGGAACGTTACGTTATCATAAAAATGAAAACGTCCAATGATTTGGAAATCGCGTGTATATTGTCGTTTATCTAGTACGTTACAACTATATCCAAACCTCCACAACAAACGAAAAATATCGAATGGTATTTTTTAATACGGGAATATCTTGTCAGAGTGCAAAATAATCTTAACATTTTTAAATGTTTAGGTATTATTACTTGCTGGTATTCTAGAGATGAACAGTCCATTCCATTTGTAAGCATTATCGGACGCTGCGTCCACTTCTCGATCAGTTCTGTTTCGCTCGTTTGGATTTCTTTATCCGCGTTGTCTTCGTGCGTTTGAGTTTGAACCTATGGAAATCGAATACAGCTCGTAACATTGTTTAAATAGTTCGTAACACTTAAATATACGCTACAGTGTTATTATTATTAAATAAGCACTTACATATAAATAAGTTTTTCACAAGTGGTTTGTCATATTTACAGTTATTGTGGGACAGTTTAAACACAGGGCGTCAAGTACTTACGTAGTAATTACTGTCTATAAATTAAAAGACAGAGTCTATCACACAAATGTTCGGGTAACACACTTTTAACGATATTATAAAGGAGGTGGTGCACTTTAATAGCTGGGTTAGTTTGGGTATTTAAGACTTTTAAACTTTAATACATAATATATCGTAATCGGCAAAAATAAAATCCGTTGTGGCCATAACGTTACGTAATAGCCATCGATACGATAAATGAAAATGGAAAAAATTAATGAACGAATTCAGTATACACTTTAAACAATTCATTTTACCTGCGTCATGTTTGATCTACCGTACATTTGTATGTACTGCTCGTACGGTGTTGGTGGTAAGTCCAAAAATGTAAAGCTAACTTGGTCCAATTTAATCATTTCCATTAAAACGTTACCTCTTGTCGTGATTCTGTTCTTCGCCTACACGAAAAATGTAATATTGTCACACGCTGTTCATTACATACCACAGATATAATATATTATGTGTTTTGAGAAAGCGAAAAAAAATAAATAATAATAATATTTCTAACTGCACAAGTAACTTGATTCATTAAAAGTGAAATTATAATTTTTTAAAAAATAACTAAATTTGGTGATTTCGTAATCAGTTTTTCGGATCGAAAATAATACTTAACGTCTCCAGTCGTCGTTAAGATTGTAATTTTAGGTTTTGAAAATGTTAAACTAATTGTATGTTGTATATCCACCTCTTGCTCTCGTTTTCTCTTTCCGGCCGTCTTAAAGTTTTCCAAGCCCATTTCGACGGTACGCTCTAAAGAGTCGACTTCATATTTTTCATCCAAAAACGGTTCCAATTTTTCTTCAACGCACACTGGTAACGCGAATTTACCGCTCACCATTATACCGCCATTCGGATTCGACTGGTCGACGGTCATCGCAGACTTTGCCGTCGGCGATCCCGGAATCGAGTTATCAGATTCAAAGTCGGATTCGTAATCCTAAATAAGAAAATTGGGCATTTTACTATATTATAGTGTCTCTTTTGATTGACATATAGAAATAATTTAATACTTCTAGACATTATTAAGGTGATTTTATCATACTTTGTCTTAAAACGTATGTAGAATAGTTAATTTTCCACAGTACCAGAGCAATAAACATCGTCTTAATTATAAATAATTTTCCAGAAAAGTCAAATACGTACCCCAATCAATCAAATAGTAAACGAAATTCTCCTATCGTGTTGTACTATGTTTAAATATAACCGATAAAGCAAGAAATGTGTACAAAAGACGAATGAAAATCGAGCATTACGTGACGATTGAAATTTCATTTTATTTTGGTTTTACAATTTTAATTTGTTCAACTTTTTGTGACTCATTTACGTTTTTAAATTCAATCAAATGTTTAATCTGAATAATTTAGTTATCGTTGTTAGTGATACTATCAAAATTAATACAATTCTCTATAAAAATAAATGAATATACCTGTATGTAGGGTTCATTAATTGAGATTATTCCTAATTTGAGAATACAAATATGTTATGTTTAATTTTTTTACAAATGAATAAATTCTCTTCATACGATATAAAAAAAATCAAAAGACCGCTTTACTTCAAAGTCATCTTTGTATTCTTCTCGATCATCTGACATGCTTGACGAAACACTCGTCGTACGGTTTCCCAACACGTTGACCGATTTTTCTGTTTTGGATTCATTTTTTATTCGGTTTTGGCCAATTTTTTTCTCTGTAGATCTAATTTTGCTATTGAAATTATCAGTTTTTGCGTCTTCACTTCGTTTCGGTGTCTCCTTTTTAACCAGTGGCCGAGAACTTTGATTTTCTTCTAAATGTAATTAAATTAATATGTATCATAAGCTTCGTGCCTATAAGTATTGGTATTACACTTGATTGTATGATTAATAATTATACTATTTAATTTATTTTTAAATAGAAATTCAATTAAATAAGTATAATTTATGTTTTCTAAAACACTGAAAGTATTATGTCCGTCGAGTTGAAAGTAAAACGATAAACGGATGGTATGGTCAAAAAATGTATGAAATTCATAACGGTGTTTTTTTTTTAAAACTGGCTTAAAAATAATTTCATCCGTCATAATCGGAAAATCGAATAGCGTGTCCTACATTTTTAAATTCATTCACACTTTTTATGAAAATTAAATCGATTCAAGGAAAACGAGTAAATAGGAACCTACATTAATTCTCGTAGTATTCGAAATGGGAACTATAAATACTATAGAAACGAATTGAAAAGAAATGGAACAATTTTTGGTTCATATAGCGCATCGGACATCGCAATGTTTTTAAAAAAAAAATCATACCAACAATTTTTACGATAATTACTCTTAATGAATTCGGTTCAAGAAAAACAAAGATATAATAGCAGTGTCATCAAATGTACTTGCTTTTTTTTGTTAAAGTTGAAGGGTTCGACGCGGCTTTTGACGTAGATGCTGGTGATTTTTTTTTTACCGCGCTCTCGTTAAACGCTACCAACTTGGGACGACTGAGCAGTGCAGCCGGCTTTTTTGACGTCGAAGATGACGGCGCAGGTTGGCGGACCTGAAAATTGAATAAATGTGAAATATGCTCGTTCGTAAACATTGTGTCGTCACATCTCACCATCACAAATCCGTTGATGTTCTCGACAGTTTTGCGGGCCATTTTTACTAACGAATCCAGTAGAGGCGAGCCTTGATTCGAACGATATTCTATAACGCAATCGCTATTGTTTCATCTTGTGCAAAAAAAAAAGTTAAAAAATATCGTTACCGTTCGACGGTAGCAGCAGCCCCTATCCGTCTATGCTGTACATACCCTAACTGTGTACATGGCAACCGTTTGTTTGTGTTTGGTGGTGATGGTGACGCCGACTGGTGTTTTGAGGTTTTTTCGTACACCAAAGCGGCTGCCAATCAATACAGTTAGACATCACTTCCCGACAAAATCAATGATGTGTTGAATTGAAATAGTTGAAAAAACTGCAACAGTCCGTGGCTATGAGTAGGTTAGGTAAAATAGGATCCACAGACAAATTATAAACACTGCACTTTTGCTGAATTACAAATACCCGCTGTGTAATCATTCAAACTTAATTTCTTTTTAGATTCTGAGCGTCAGTGAAAAATTTATTGTTTTTACAATGATGTTTTGTTTTGTTGACCAAAAACGTTACAAATCACGGCAAACGTGTTTTTTTTTTTTTTTACAGAACCAGCTGAAACTTTTAAACTATATTTAAATGGATAAAATACAGGCTCGGTCCAAGTGATTTTGAAAATGTTTGAGCTAAGTATAAAACTTTAAAATTTTCATTTTCTTTGTGGTTTTTGTCCGATAAAAGATTGTACTTTCGAGAAAAAGTTTTGAAACCTTAACACAAGGTCAACAACAAGTATGTACATAAGACACTAAAAAAATGTCGAAAATCCGTAGTAACAATTTTTTTTTTTTTTTTAGTCGTATAAAGTTGGAAAATGGTCAAAAATCGGTCATACCTTATTTGACTTGTTTTTAGAAAAACATTTGTATCTCACACAAATCTGTTATTTAGGAACTGAAGATATGTTATGTAAAAAAAAAATGTTCTACCTGATGAAAAAAAATTCAAAATTATCTGCCCCGTAAATTCCGAACGCGTACAAAAAAAAAAGTGTTGAAAAACGTTGCTGTTTGGTTATAACAATGAAATTACGCGCACTATTATATTCGATACCAAAATCGTATTAACTCGTTAAATAATGGTCCGAACGGTTCGACGTCTTCACACGATATTTATATTACTATTTTCTATGGATACGTGGATTTTTGTAATTTTCGGACCGTATTTATTGTATAATTTGGTTTTTTCCAGAACTAGACAACTGAGCGTTCGCTAGGAATCGTATTTTCGAAGGCATCGTTGCTTTTTCAGATAACGCGTTTTAAGCACAATTTCTAAACTGGTGACCCACCCAAAGCGTAATCACGACTCAGTCAAACTACCCGCGCGACCTATAAAGATCCCCCAGTCTTTTTCTTATTTTTAATATTATCGTTGAAAACCTAAAAAACACGTTTCGTTGACGCACAGTCGCATTACGAACAAAATCAATTGATTTAGAGGCAAAATTTAGGGGATTTCTGTCACGTACATGCGTATTCAAAAGCGACAAAACACACTTTGCGGGAACCGCTGTGTCGTAGAAACAACGTATTCGAATCATTTTTTTTTTTTTTTCACAAGTGAAGTAGAAAACCTTGGCTCATTGGATTTTCGATTTTATCGCTACGTGAAGCTCACAGAAAAATAGACGAACACCTATAAATTAGTCGCGATTCGAACTGCGTACGATCGTATAAATCAAAGACCGACGTGAGTGGTTTGTTCAACAACGGTATTATACGATTTATCGAGTGTTTTTCCAGTAGGTTGTCATGCGGAGATGAAGATGCACGCCACTCGAAACGTAACCGCGATTTCCGCATTTCGCGCGCTATCGGTGCGGGGGACTTTAAGTACTTTTTGAACGTGTTTTTTTTAGTTATTTTTTTTTTTTCCCCCGAAACGGAACGCCCGGCCGGTATAGACGACGCACACAACGCGGCTGTTGTGCGTGCGTACATATACATGGCATTGTATTGTAATAATATTATTTAAAAAAAAACGCCGTGTGTGCATTGTATCGACCAAAATTATTTAAGTCAGCGGGACAACACAAAAGGGTCGTAGGTACGGAAATCGGTTCGACAGGATGTAGCTCGCGCGCACGGCGATACGCCAGACCGATAAAAACCGACGGATCACAGCTCTCTACACACACACACACAATCTACGCTCGTTGACCGGCGTTGATCACTCGGGTGTGAATCCTGCCGTTATAATATGATAATAATAATACTCTGTTAAGTCGAATTACGTTTTAAAAAAAAAAAAAAACATTTGATATTATGTCTCATTTTTTTTGTTTTTGCTTTTCTGTCCCCCAACACCGTATCTACGCGGGGTGGAGCTGTTGCAGTCGTCGTAGAACGCCAAACGCGATAGTGGATATTAACGTAACATAGTTTTGGTGTACAAAATAATATAGGAGTAGCCAAAATTGATAAATTAAAAATACGGCCGAGATGACACGTGATGGGGCACAATAATTATACTATCATAGTTTGCGGAATTAGCGACTACGATTCGGGCGGACGACTGGTTCGCACGATGTGTGGTCAAACCGACGTACTATTTTTGATGTCCGAAAGCCAAACGTCGCCTTCGAAAAAACGATTCAGCAATCTAGTGTAAACGTCCTGGTGCGAATGAAATTCAACAGAATCGAAACAGCACCGTTTTAGCAGTGTTTTTTTTTTTTATTAGATTTTTCTAAAAACGTTCCGTAAATTCTAAAAGTACAGAGAACATTGTATTAAACGACGATTTCAATCCGTTCGGACCTTCGTTTGAGGAGTCATTACGACTTTGGTATCAAACTGCACAACAGTGCGCAATAGTTTCATTGTTATGATCGAAATAACACTATAATTTTTTTTTTTTTTACCATTTCAGGGCAGATTTTTTCGAAATAATTTTATTCGGATAACTAATTTTGTATCACACGAATTATTTTTCAAACGACAAATTTGTGTGACAGATGAATTTTTTTCCATAAACAAATCAAAGTTATGACCAATTTTCGACAGTTTTTCAATTTTAAACTAAAAAAAAATCGTGATTATGGATTTTCACACTTTTTAGTAGCGAGTGTATTTACATGTTACCAACCTCGTTCTAAAATGTTTTGTCGAAAATTAAATTTTTATCGAATAAAAAATGGATGTTCTATACATATAGCTCAACAATTTTAGAAATCACTCGAAACTCGTACCGAACCTGTAGTCTAGCTAATTTCAATATCGCGTATGAGTTTCGGTCAGTTCCGATTGTCGTTATGGAAGTAACGGCCCAAAAACTAAATCGGTTCTGTCAATAAATTTTCCTTAAATTTCGCTTTGTTTTTTAACCGTTTCAATATTTAATTCTTTTTAGTTTGACAACCCTCGAAATACCAGCTCGGTCAGTAGACCTTTCGGAAAAGGTATCGACTTTAAAAATCGCATCGTTTTCTATACCCTAAAAAGTGTTTACAGGAACACATCGTTGTAAAAATATAATACACTCTTCGCCACGTACAGAATACAATATAATAATAGGAGCGCACGAGGATAATATCAAATAAAATGTGTACGCGAGACACACACGACGGTCCGGCAGGGTGCAAATTCATCAGATCGGTGTAGGAACCTGTCGTTTCGGATGGATTGCCGTCACAGACTCGTCAACATCGAACGCTGCTATCATCACCGGCATTGTCGGTGGAATGTAAAAACCGGATTTAATAAGCTAAAAAAAAAAAAAAGGTAGAAACAATAATGTGACATTCACAAAAACACGCGGACCAACCCCTTCGCCGAACCCACAAACGGAAACGCAGTACACATGTCTCGTCTGTGTACCGTAATTAGTATTGTATTCACTGCGTTACGAACAATCGAATTTGTCGGTCCTTCGATCACATTATAATGGCGTTTTTCCGTTCAGATTCGACAATATCAATGTTTTTTTGCAACAACGGCGACCATATTATGACAAAACACCATATTATGATCTAACCAAATTTACTGTTGACACGACTTTCGTCAATTTGCGTTGGTACACACAGAGTTCTTTCTACAGAACGTCGATTGAAAACCGAAATTGTTTTTTTTTTTTAAGTTGATTTATTACGAACTTCCTACGGACAGATTTTGCGACGAAATCGTGGAACGAATTTTCAGAAGATTATCGATAAATTGCAAATTAGAACAACATAGTATGAATGTACTAAAATTTTTTTCCAAAACTGAAAAAAAAATATAAACAAAATTGTGAAAACAATTTTAAAATGTGTTTTTGTTGCCGCATTGAATTGTGCGTGATTGTACAAATAAATAGCCACTTGTAATGTATGTTTATACGAAATTGTTGACCCAAATTCAATTGAATCTATCTCATAGTCCACTAACATTTGTTCGATGATAATAATTATGATCAAAATAATTATAGATACAAATCGATTGAATCGAAAACTCCGCTGATGTATAATAATACGTAATCTTCATTGCCAGTATTGTGAATTTATAAGGATCCGGAAGTTTTAGTTTTCGCCGTGAAAATACAAAATAATAAATATAAAATAAAAGGTTTCCAATGCAGGACAATGTAATAAATCGTCAGGAGATTTTTATGGACAGTTTTATTAAAATTCAATTCTCGTGTTAGTTATTTACGACGGCCGCATACGATAAATTGATATGGAAATTATAATTTATCAAAATTCAAAAGTCGATGAATATTATAAAGAGCAAAGTTTTGGATGATTTTCATGAAGAAAGGAAATAACTCGTTTTCATAAATTTGTAAGCGATGCTTTTTGATAAACCATATTTAATGAAATAGCAGCAACTTTCCTTAAAGTAATTAGTACGAACACAGAGAGATAATTATTATGCAATAAAGAAAATCAAATAAATCCAAAAACCATGATGATAAATTTTAAACGTTAGTCAAACGATTTTGTTCGTTCGTTTACTTTTTGGTATGAATTACAGTTTTTCTTAACATTCGCAAATACTTATACACTTATTTACTAACGATATGCTGTGTGGTAAACTTATCAGAATCGATACCGAATTTGCTGGAAATCGATCTTCGAGGCTGAATGAACACAATGGTTACCAACGCGTACAAAACCCATCAGACTAATGTGTGAATTCTTTCTTTTGTGTTGCCATCATTTTCAATAGAACCGTCATAAATATTAATTCTTGTATAATATTTTTTTTTTTGGGAATCGATTAAAAATGATTGTGTGAGGCCGTTAAATCCAATATTATGCTGCTTCACTGGTGCAATCTTTAATAGAATATGTATAGTTGAAATGCGTTGTATAAAATATGCGTAACGCATTCAAAAGAAACGCGTTGGTCGTGTTCAAATTTCACTAAAATATAAATAAAAAACCATACAAATGAGTATCGTGTAATGATGAAAAAATATAAGTACTAACGTCGTGACAATAATTATTATTATAACGTAGGAAGCAAGTTCATTCAATATGCAGAGAGAAGCATTTGTAATGCGTTCATAGTGGCGCACACGGTCAAGTACAAACTATGGTAGAATAGTATGTGTATTACGCAATGAAAACTAGTCAAAAAGAGTGAAGGAAATATTTTACATTGAATGTCGTTGTGCGTTGATAAAATGCAAAATCTTTTCCAAAGAGCTGACGTATCTTTTGAGTATTTTAAACGAAATTTTATTCGTTTGTCAATAGTTAGGTAGGTAAGTATACAAACTCAAATCGAGGTAATATCGATTCGATTTTCGTATGTACGACTTTGCGAGGTATATTACACAATAGTAACGCCTACGAATTCGAAAACAATATCGTATAGGTAATATAATCAATACTTTTTTTTTTGAAAAAAAGATAATCATACGTTATTGGTAGTTTTGAGCGGTCGATTTTTTTAATCAAAAGATCTTTTAAATTTTACCAAAGCCCGTTGAATCAAAAACAATAATATTAAAAAAAAAAAAATTTAAAGACAAATTATAACACAGTAATATGGACGTCATGTACAATCTACCGCGAGAGTTCCAATGAGATGTAAACAGCATATTTAATTGGCCAGCCCGTCGCCATATTGATCGAGCAGTGTTCGCCATGTACGATCCAACACTGCGGTCAAATGAAAACTCGCATTTTATGCGGACTTCATTCGAATCGACAAACAAATAGAGTTCTGAAGAATAAATATATTTTCGGTTTCTAGAATGCGGTTTTAAATTATAAAACGTCTATAATAATAAGTAAGTACGGACAAACATCAACAATCAATCACTTTTTTTTTTACTTTTCGGATTTCATTTTGTCAGGTCACAAGTTGAATACATCTTGGTCGAACGTGTCTGCGTTAATGTTGCTCGTACGGTAAAAATACGCGAGTTCAATTTATGCATGAACTGTCCTGATGTGTATCATTCAAACAACGCATTTCTACTCGTATTCACGGTCTGCGATGGAAATTAAATCATCGGTCGTGCCTCGCCCAGATGCAGACCTCGATTAAAATACCGGAACTACGGTTGGAACTGGATAATTTCCCGTCCGCTTTGTCATTGTTTTACGGACTAAAAAATGCGCCTTCGTAAGTAAAGGATTATCGAACAATAATTATTTCATTATTGAATGATTGAAATTCGAAAATTCGACAAATTATGTCAGTTTTCAAATTTCTCGTAAAAAATAACTCGTCGAGACTTGATAGTCGATCAGTATTAATTGTGGTACATTACAGTAGGTTCATTTTTATACTAAACAGTAATCAGCGGAATCTGTTATCGCTTTTTAAGTTAAACTTTCTAGATACATTTTGACTTGAAAATTGATGTTTTAAAGTTTAATATTGATTCAATCAAAAGTCGTGAGTGTTAATAATTATAATATTTTAATATTCATTTCAATTTGTTTTGTTATTATAAAGATTACATATTTATTTGAATCTCTAATGGTTTTATAATGTTTTAAATTAATTAAATATGATTTAAGTATTTTTTTGTTTTTTTATACGTTTATATCGAGTATATGAGTAGATGTTTTGTATTTTTTTATCCTTTTTGTTAATTAGTAGGTATAGAAACCTGTGTCTGTTTTCTCCACAAGGTTACATTTGAAGGCATCACGCGTGATTTCAGTATAAAAATATGTTAAATTAATTAATCCATGAATATTCATGAAATGAAAAATTTTAATTCATTTGTATTATTGCCATTATAGTTATTTGAAAATGTGATTGATATCGTTTAGTGGAAATAAATGACCATAATTCAAAACATTATACATACAGTTATATTATCTGCACAATAAAAAAATTACAATACACCGAGATAATTAGCTGAAATTAAAATGATTACCGAACGTTTGAACTAAATAAATCAACATAACGTGTGAAATTACACAATATATGTGTTATTATACTTTATGTGTTTGTACAAAAAAATTTACAATTAAATTTACGGTAAATGAAATGATTGTGTTTTAAAAATATTTTGTTCCTACCTCACAGGCTTTACATAATTAACGTACAAAAATAAAAATTAATTTAAAACCCACAATAGTACAATACTGTTTTAAAAGAAATTACTATTATATATTCGACTACCACAATGCTCTTCGATGTTCGTTTAGTAACTATTGTAGACTAACGTGGTTTTTATTGTTATCCGTAATCGATTTCTCGTTAACTCCAGTGGCATAAAACTGATATAATATTCAATTTAAAACATTTTTTATCGCCTATACGAATAGGTAGCATTGTTTTACGGGGAATAATCTGTATTGTTTTTTCCACATTATACGATAAAGTCTGATAAAAATAGTAATTTAATAGCACGTAAAACTGAACACGTGTTTCTAAAAACTTTGTTAGAGAAAACGGTTAATGGTAGGTATAATATATAGTATTATATTTTTTTTATTTGTTGTCAAAATAAATCACAGTTATGCAAAAATCAATTTTACATGAAGCATTTTTTTTTTTCTTCAAGACGACTCTACTTCCAACACAATCCGTAGCTTGTGATAGGGATTTATAACAATGTTTTAAAATACAACGCAATCGATCGGGTTTAAAAATTTAGACTCATTCACGCAAATTAAATATTATCGTCACGTTGCTTTTGGAATTAGTTTGCCGCGAAAGGAGCGCGTTCATCGATCGAAAAACTTTGTGTCTTCAGTGTCGGTTTATACATCATGCGCCCGCGCGGGTTAGGTTTGAACACCGTCGGACGCGCGAAACCTTTTGCGTTAAAAATGTTTTTTTTAAACGATTTATTTTGACTCAAAAATTAACATCCGGTCAGTACAGGCGAGTGACACTCAACAATCAGTCGTTATTTGTACTTGAAAACTTTTTAAAACTATCGCTTACAAGACTTAAAATTCACGTCATAATATAATATGATCCGAAAACATAGAAATTTTGCCGAAAAAGCCCGCTGGAGTGGCCTAACGGTCCGATCGGATCGAAACCGATACCGTTTTAACCGATAGCCCATCGCGCTAATTTATCGTGCTAAAAAAAAATAGAAATAAGAAAACCCCCAAGGGAAACCGAACGTGTCCGTGAGAGCGAAGTGAATTTAGGTCCCACTCGGACGTCGTTATATAATATTACATACCAAAGCATTGACTCGTCAAAAGTTAAAATCTAGTTAAAAAGTTAAGTTAATTTTAATTATGTTGATATTAACTTAAGTCAGCCTTTAACTTTATGGTAAGTTATTTTTTATTTAACGCGTTAAAAAAAAAAAATTAAAAAAGTATTATGTACTGAGGAGAAAATTCCAAATGAATTAAAAATACGAAACGTTATCTTTCATTCTGTCGGTTGTTATTTTTGTAATCTAATAAACTAAAATAACTCAAAATTTGACTTTTTGTTTTTTTAATTAACTGAACATAACGAGTTAAAAAAGATCGTTAACTTGCCGAGCCTTATACACTATTGTACAGGTAATACGTGCATTTGCATCATCTGCTGTGTACAGAACATATGGTTTTCGCTGCCATAAAATAAAACGTACGTGGGTAATAACCAAATAATTACACTCCTCGCAGCCGTACGGTTTTTTTTTTAAGAACCCAGTCGCTATTATAATTGTTGTTTGGCTTCGAACGACTTCTAACGGAACCGAACGTGTGTGTATACTTTGTTTAACTGTTTCATCGAAATTCTATGATTCGCGTTACCTACCTTCAATCTAAAAGAAAAAACAAAAAAACTTGTCACAGGTGTGACTTTGAATTTTTCCAACATGAAACGAAAAATAAAAAAAGAACTCGATAAATGATTTCCAAAATTTTTAGTTACGATAAAGGGCAGTTGTGTTAAACTTTTAAAACTTTTTCCGAAAAATTAAATTTTTAATCAAACGAAAATCGATAAAACAGTTCTATGTAGTTGGCCGTTTGAAATTTCAATCAGTATCTGATACCACTATGCGAAAACTTTTTCTCGGATAAACAATATCGACAAATCGCATCGTTATCAAGCGTCACAGTGTCGAAAAAACAAAATGTAAAAAAAATCTTCGTATGTGTTATAGAATATTTTATTCGATTCATTTTGGAAACAATTCTGCGGGGAGTACGCTGTACGAGAATCGAACAACGCGTTGACAAAACAAAACACGAGTAATATTACAAATGATAATGTAAAAATGATAAATGTTGAAAAAAATAGTCATTATGTCACGCGTCCTTGAAAAATTTAAACGAACCGTTTATTGTGAAACTCGCTAGGTAGGTACATAATAAAGTATTACAACAATAAATATAAACATAACGAATAGACACGCGTCACGAAATTAAAATTTTACAATTCGTAAGCGTCGTATGCTATGTATTTGCTGTAGGCGCAAAAAGATCGTGAGATTATTTTTTTACTCCTATGAATTTGACGATTAATAAAAATTAAAACGTAACATTACGCGCGTAATTTTAAGTTGAAACTGTTCTCACGATCACGTTCAATCGTTTCCGTGTGAATCGCTAAAAGCGTAAAACTAGTACGACATTTCCAGCCTTTCGGTCGCCTTACGTACGCGAAAGATTTTTAGATTCTGAGCGTTAACAGTCGGCACTCCGTCAAAACGGCCCACGCGACCTAGTGAATGATACCGGCTCTTTTTTTTATTTTGCAAAATATAATTACCACGTCGAGGATACGATAATCCAATGGCACACGGGACCGACACTGCAGGTTGCAGACGGGCGCACTCCTGGAATAGTAATAATAATTGTTCTTTTCACGATTGGAACAACAGCTAACGTCGAACATATGGTTTTTTCTCGACTATAATGCGATTTATCGGTCGTTCCAGTATGGTTCCGCGTGTCTGGCTATAATATGGCCATATTATATACACGAGCATGATACCACGATGTTTCGCTGTACAGGACCGAACGGTTTTCGTACCAGACCGTGACGATTTGAAATAAAAATTTAAGCGAATACGTATCGCGTGTCAGGATCACAATGGATCGGGTTATAATATTACGTTAGGTGTGTGTGTGTGTGTGTGATGACTCGGGCTGGGCAAGACCTATGCGCGTATTGAGACGTTCTGCACACAACAAAACCTTGAGATAAAGTTTCCGGTTTTTGGTTCGACGGATGATATTTCCCGCTTTGTATATTGATAACTTCAACAAAAAAAAGCTGGACATTAGAATTTCCGGTTAACAACAGCATACGAAACGTATCGTAACAATAAAAATCTGGGAACGACGATACCGACCAAAGTTGGGGTAACTTGTTGGAGGAGTGGCACCGTAATCGGTGTTTTAAAAAACAATAAAATAAAAGACGTCGAATGATTATATATAAAATTTTTTAAAGATTTATTCGCTAAACACTGCGGGTACAGTAATTCGTTTGTAAGATTTTAATGTAACTGTTTTACATTTTGCCTTGCAAAAACTTCGGGGCAAACAGAAATGTTTGTTACACAAAACGTAGTAAGATCTAAATTTTCTAATGCTGAACAGTAACCTAACCTAACGCATTTGGTTTGTATGATATATTCTTTGTTACACTCGGAATGTAAAATAACAGATTTTTCGCATTTTTATTTTACCCGTTAATGCTCCTTAAAGATTATTAAGTTTATAGTTTAGATTTCAAATTTGGTTCGAATATAATACCATGACAACCGAAAGTAACTACAAAACCTGTTCTTAAAATTTCGATTTCAAGCTTTTCGTCGTCAACCATGGAATATTTTCAAATGCGGTACGTAATAATATGCGGTGTCGCGCGGTGAATAAAAGTGAAAACATAAGACGTTTTTTAGGATTTGTGGGCAACAACATACGTATCAGTGTGAGTATAGAAAAAATAGGTGAATGTCCTACGACATGAAAAAACATGGAATATATTTTAAACGTTCTAGATTTAAGCAGAAAAAGTTAAAAATACATGCCTATACGAGCATATCGCGTATAATAAGCATATTCAGTTCAAACAATACCGTTTTTAAATATTTATGAACGACTCACAAACATTATGTAAAAATATAAATAGCAATAACTTGTTTTCGAGAGGTCATTTTATAAACACAATCTGGGTATCTGGTTTATCTATATAACACGTACATTATAGAATACACAACAAACAATTTATAAATGAATACGATTTGACTTTTAAAAATGATAGTTAAAATTTTGTGTTTATTAACAAACTGTTAAACACTTACGTTGGAGAGTTACGATCTCAGTATAAACATTATAGATCAAACTAACCTTATACATTCATTCAATATCATAATACACACGGAATAATAACGTCACATCGTAACTTAATAACAAACCGTGTAATTATTATGCTCAACAGCCAGAAATCACACGTTTTTTGGTTTAAATACGTTGAAATGTTGATGAAAAAATAACTGTTTGCATTGCAGAAACTGGAATTTAAACGAATATAAAATTAAATTTTTATAAAAGTATTAAATTCTTATAAATAACGTTTCTCTATTTTTTTCAAAAACTAAGATTACGAAAAGTGTTTTTCAATTGTATTTAATTCGACAAATTTACATTCTAATCTTGTTCAATATGTGATAGAGAAATTATTAATATGTACAGATTTTGATTTCTTGTCAAAACCATTGGCACATTATGATATCACCCATAGTTTAATATTTACCCGAAACTTAACCAAATTATTGTAACATCCAATTCATATGGAAAGTAGATACATTAGTGCGATTTCAGACTTATGTAACTATTTTAGACCGGGATGATTCATTAAACGTGTTTACAGTGTTGAGCATATTTACCTATTTACAGAGTTAGGCGAGTGTTTTTGATAAGAGCTCATATCATAAACAAATTGTTACGTTTCATGTCGTAAAAATAAATTGTAAGTGTTTTTAAAAGTATACAGAATAATACTCATACGGGTGCGTAAAGTAACTGGCAAGGTGAAGTATTAACTAAAAATTCGACGAAATCAATATCAGTTGACAAATATGACATACTTAATGTGTATATAAAAGAAGAAAAAAAGGAAGGTAAACTTTTTCTTTTTAACTATTACTTTTGAATACAAGTATCGAGATCTACGCGTACTGTGGAAATCAGTATTCAACTTTGTGTAGTTTTAGCTCTTTACACGTATTTACCGTACGAAAATTTTCGGACATTTGAACGATTTCATAGATTCTTCGAATTGAATGTCAAGTATTAATTTGTCAGCTGAAATATTTCTCGAATAAGTGTACCGTTCAGGTATAATACTATAAACGTAATATTGGATTTTGGTGTTTTTCACAGTTTAGCATATTGTCTCGTAAAGTTTCACAAGCATTCTATAGTTTTCGTTACAAATACTTTGTCACGAACGACTTCTATACGATATAGTTACTATCGTATTTTTGTTGTTATAAAACATGATGGCAACCAGTGGGTTGTATAGGGTGTACACACAAAACTCTACGGCAGAGGGGTGAATCGTTGTATTGACGTAATAATGTTAAATAAAACGTAAAATAACCAATTATTCAACAAAAACTTTTTTGGTTAATCTACCAGTGAATCATATTGTATATATATCTTTGTCGTCTCTTTGATAAAAAAAAAAAAAAAACACGTGTACCTATATAAGTATATTTTTAACGATCCAACAGGGGTGGATATTTATAATCGACGCGATATGACCGTTTTTTTATTACTCGTTTCGACAAACTTTTTTAACGGCTAAACGATTAGGCGTAAAAACGCGTTTTATGTTTCATACTTACAATGTTGTCGGATTCGGACTCAAACGAACGGATGACAAAATTTTAGAAGCATATAGGGTCGTGAACGGCTGCAGCAATAAGTGAGAAATTTCTCTATTCTCAGTTCGCGCAATTGGTTTTTTTTATTTAATTGTTTTTGTTTTGTATTGGTCCATGTTTTGGTTGTTCTAAAAACTTTATCCGAAAATATCGTGAATTTCTAAAACTTCTATTTCAAATAGTTGTATCGCTAAAAGATCCGCGAAACCGGGAAAAATAACGGCCTGGAAGATGCGTTTTACTCTTTCAAATAAAAAATAAAAATTTCAGAATCGGCCCATCACTTTGAAAAGTGTGTTTCGGCGTTTTTTCGTAATATCCAAAAGATACATACGTTACATGAATTTTTCGGCGACTTTCCCTATTAGCTATTTATAGCGATTTCGAGCGGAATACTTATGTTATTCACTTCGTACGAATCCACTCGTAAATTTTGTACGTAAGTGTTTGCACACTGTACACGTATCCTATAAAAAAACATCATACGAACGTAATAACATTTAATAATCTATTTGCCCTCGGCAGCGCCGTCGCATTGTGGCGGCCGCAAACGCAACGCGCCGTAAAATTCCTATAGTTGTACCATCGGTATATTATAAATTGTGCGCGCGACAATTCAAAACGTCTTAAAATCACGTAGCTATACATACATATCAATACAGTTCTAGTCAGAACAGTAACTAAGTTATAACTGTTGACGTTATAAAAACTATCAATAAGGTACCCATGTAACGTGGGTAACGTTTTTTAACGTGTACACGTTCGACACGAAAACTCAATCTTTCCCGATTCTCGGAATTTTCACCGACAGATTCCGCTTAAACGTCAGTAAAATTTAGCTTTAAGCGTAAACCGTACGCACTGGGGAACGCGACCGTGATCGGTACCAAACGATTTTCGTATCGACGGCTCAATATATTTTCGTGTTATTCGCAGGGATTCCAATCGATTGGTTCAAAATGGCCATTTTCAAAAGAGACACGGCGAAACAATTTCACCGTTGTTGAGTGTTCAGACGTATGGTTACAGTTTAAAAAAAAAAAACAGACACGATTGTCAGCTGCTGGCTACCAGCTACACGCGAAAAACCGATTCGGAGAGCATCTGGTAGAAGTATACATACGGCTACAATAGTGGTTAAAATAACAATATGAAATCGTCGTACAACACGGTAGGTATATTACTATGAAAACCGGACGTTCTGCTCGGGATATTTCCTACGACTTCACCGCGCCGAAGCCATTCATTCGCGCCGGCGCGAAAAGAATATTGTACATAATATTAAGGATCAAGTGCACGGGCGACAGAAACGGGCGTTTTCTGTTGGATTCGACATTTTATACGACTAGGTATGGAAGCGATATAATATTTAGAAGCTCGAACGGAATCGATACCCTCCGCGTTCGTCGATTCTTGAGTCTAATATTGTTTCTGTCGTCCTGCGACATCTCGAAGAAAGCGCGACAGACCAGAAATCAAATCCGTCTTGCAGCGAAATAACAAAATCGAAATACGCGTATATGGTATAGTGGCGAATTCCACCGGGGGATTTAAAAATTCTACTATAATTTCGTATGAAACAAAGTATTTAAACAAAGTATGCCTACGGTGAATTCTACACCGATTTATCTGAGAATTGTACTTACGCTTTGTTATAAGAAGTGGGTATCGAGGCTTTAATATCCCCGCCAGACGTATATTTTAAATTTTTTTTTTTGGAAGATGGGTGATTTTAAGACCTCGTTGTCATTTTCTTTATTACATTTTACAAACGCGTGAACCAACGTGGACCAGGGAATTCTGGAACTGATCCGTTACAAAGAACACGTTGCATTTTTTCTGAAATTTAACGAAATTTCACGCCGCGTCGCGACGAAAACGTTACAAAATGTTGTACACTTACACTGAGAATAATCGTACGTGTAGCGTTGAAATTCTACTCATCATTGTATTGCGAAAGTGGGAAAAAATGCGTTTTCAAACGGATAGAGGAGTCGATATTAAAAAAAATATCAATTATTGGTTTGCGTATTACGAACAAATAGTGTAACACCTGAAAAATCATAAAACAAAATACGAAAAACATTAAAAAATGTTTGTTTTCGCGGACCGAGTAGAACAAAATCAATAATTGATTGAATTAGTGTGAAGCCGATGAAACGATCCCCGCGGCTGGTTCGGTTGCCAAATGACAAAAAGCTCAGTGTTTATAACACACTAGAGTGAAACGCGTACAAATTAACGAATCCGCGCGGTTTTACAAGCTCGTGAGTACACAGTTGTTACTGTTTGATGTAAAAAAAAAATAATAAACGAGTTTTGGCCTCGATGCCACCACGTCTAATAACTTTACGGTACGAAAAAACTATCCGTTTCATAAACAAAATTAAAACAAGTACAAAACATTAATTTGTTACGCGATTAATCAAGTTGACGTTGCGCCGGTGGTAAATCCGACGGCGATGAAACTAATCGTGTCATCGGCCTGTCGTGGGTTGTAACAACTGCAGATTCGCGTGTAACTAAACGTTTGTTTTGAGAACTTATAATTTAAAAATAATAACCGTCCCCTAATAATATTGTGTCGACCGAACTGATGCTTTTTGCCCGTATTATTTTTTTTGACGGCCGTTTCTCGTGCATATTATTATCTATACTGCCGACGATTGTGTTATTATGAAAGGAGCACAGCGACGACGATCAATATTTCTGGTTTTAATTTCTTTTTTTTTTTTTGAATTGTGTTTTTCTTTAGAAGACGTTATTGTGATATAATTGTCACCGCGGGCGTTGCTCGTGACGAAGCAATTAGCTTTTCCGAAAATTATCTACGCATTAACGACGATTCTGACGTCCGCGAAAATTACGCACAACATTTGTCGTACGCACGAAAACGTTCGGTGCATTTTCATGGTTATTAGCTTTGAGTAATAATAGACACTTTCGACCGTTGATTCGTTTGCATCATAAATCATTTTATAAAATCTCACCAAACTAATCTTATTTGGCTGCATGTACTGCACGTGTAAATTTTTACTTTACTCTTTCATTGCTATAAGATACATTTTACAAATCTGTTTACACCCGACAGGTAAGTAAAGTTGAGTGAAGTAAAATCATAATTGATATAATTTATTTAAGTCCAAAACGATGCGACCCAAGCTGTTTCCCAAAAAGATGTATAATATGCGGTTATCTGTTACACGGGTTCTCTAATAAACAATTTATAGTAATAGAACGTCTATAAAAAAAAAAATTTTATAGCTGTGAAATAGCTAATAATTATGGTATTACAATCAAATAAATATTTTTTTGCATAACTATCGCTTATCACAAATATGACCGTCGAATCAAGAGTATGTGGCTTTCAATGATGCGGTTACCGAATTTTAAAGTTTTAAAGTTTTTTCAGGATCCTTTTACGATTTTTCTCTCACGATTTTCGATAACAATTAACGTAATTATAGGAGATAACCATCTAACGACCGTGCAATTATCGCATTAGTATTCTGCCGCTGTGTTCTATACTATCCATTAATTGTTTTATCCATAAATAAACTCGCATTTACGCGATGCGGCACTACAGTCGATATCCTCGTAAAACAGTTAGAACTAATCAAACTAAAATGTTTTTTTGTTTTACATCGTTTCAATTAGAATTATTAATGCTTTACGTTTTTACAGTTTAGGTATCGTGCACTATTTCGTCGTTGTGTTGCAATAAACAATTTTTCTCGCCAATCTGCGAACAAAAATAATGTTACTATAAAATATTACTATATCGCATTGATAAGTTATTAAAAATAAAAAGTATTTTATTAAACTGTGATTAATGTTGTTTGTACATATTAATCCCGATTATAAAAATTTGCGTCTGTTAATCATACTAACCACAGAAAACGAATTGTTATTTCAGACTATCTTTTCGTGTAAAATAATTTGTTTTGTTCGGCAAAAAAACAAAAATATTCGTAAGTAGTCCATCAAATAAAACGTCCCGATTATGAAATTTCGTCGATATTGTTTCGTTCTGTGATTTAGATAATCGCTTTGAGCATCACCCTTACGTTACAGCGTTACGACCGGGTGATGCGTACTAAGTCAGAAATAACCGGGCCCAAGTATGCGAAGTCTCAAATTTTGAAATTTCTTCGCATACCTACAGTTGAAAATAATCGTTCAGTATCTAGACACATTTGATTCGTCTGCGTTACGTTTTTATTTACCATAAACATTATCTTGATCTTGTTAGGAATTTCTTCTTCTGAATGATATGTGTTAATTCACGTTTGCTGCTCCTCTTCTTACACGGCGGGCGTAATACGAATATTATCCGTCTTTTTTTTTTGTGGTAAATAATTAATACGTTCGATACGTTGTATACGATATATATGTTATTTAACTTGGACTCACGGGACGTTGTTTTTCCATTTGCGTTTGCAAAAAATAAAAAGCGATTGGATGGTGGAGGTCTGACGTGAAATCGACACGTGTCGCAAACTTCGCCCGAAAACGTTCTGCAGGTAAATTATAGTCGACATCGAATCCTGCACACGTGTGTTCTTTCAGACATAAAAACATCGCAAACAGAGTGCACAGGCAACGTCGTGTTACACAAATATTTGGTCTTCGTACGAAAGAAACGAGATAATAGAATATAAATAAGCTGAAATTTTGCAATGTAGTCCTGCGCTATACAGGTACATAAAATTCCCCTCGAACAATTATTATACTTAATTTTCAACAACAATACTCGTAATTGGCTTTAGAATTTAATATTTCACACACGTACATAAGAACATTGTTTTTTTTTATTCCCGAGCATTTTAATATCATACGTACACACGTGTACCTAAAATTAAATACGTTTATTTACTTAGTAAATCGTGTGCACGGCTGCTATTTATATATTCAAACGAAGGCGTCGTTATCAAGATTAAGAAATACCACGTTACGGAAACCGAGAAATTAGAATATACGTATGTATTGTCTCTTAACGAAAATAATAATTTCCAAACAATCATCGTGCAGCTTTCAACAATCTTTTCAGTTATTTCGGTCGAACAACATGTGAACCACGAAAAAACGATGTTTGTTGTTATTTATTCAAAGTATAAAACACATAAATTAATGTCCGACGCGTGTTATCGGATAGAATTAACAGAACGACGCGATTACGGTGACGTTGTGTTCCTAGTGAACATTTTTGTGTACGCGTGCGGTTGCCGCAGTAACGGCCGGTGCGGTTAAAGAGCAAGAAAATAAAAAATAACGGTTCTCCAGCGACGCGTTAACAACAACAGTGGGGTGTTCCGTAAAAAAAGACGATAATTATCGATACGTTTTTCAAACGGCCGTGTTGCATTTTTCAGTGTATTTCGACGTTATTGAAAGAAAAAAATAAGGTACACGACGTTACGTTCGACGTTATGTCACGGTTTCGATGACCGCGATGAGTTTGCCGGTCGATTGGCCGAGTTTCGGCGGTCGTACCTACCACCACAAACTCGAAGTCACGATTTGAGAGGGTCGAATCGTTGTTGACTCTCGAGAGGTCCTTTGCGAGCTAGACGCATAACAACCGCGTAACGTCTCGACGTGCGAGAAACAATCGTTTGATAACGTTGCAGACGCCGTTGTTGGTGTGTTTCCGACGAGCTGCTATCGAAACGATAAGTGTAGTGGTCTACCTGTTGATTATTTCGTTATAACGCTAGTTTCAGTTTGTTGTTCATTGTTTTTACCTGAAAATTTTCAATAAAAATGAACACGTATCGACATAATACGCAAGTACCACTTTACGTGTGGTCCGACACAAATGTCTCATCTTTCACGCTTCGGTCGCTCGACCGCGCAAACTTCGCGTCTCGTCACGAGGGAGATCGGAAACGTCGATTTTCTTTCCCCGCGGCAAGGGACGAACGGCCAGATCTCCCGCGGGACACCGGCCGTAACCAGGACGACAAACGCGTCTCCATCAACCTGCAAGCACTTGGACCCATATCGAACGAGAGAACGTTCGCAGACTTTCTCGAAACGACAAAACTGTACGACGGCGTTTGAGTCGCGCTGTTTATGAACAATCATTATAAACGCTGTAAAACTGCAGTACGATTTGACGTACGTTGCACCCGAGTTGGTTGACGGTTGTTCGTGGTGTTTTGGCGGCAAAAAAAACGTACGTAAAGGTGTTCGTAACCATCTTCATACGGGTCAGTACGGTTCAGCAAGGGTGTTCGGACTAACCCGAATAATTGTTCGTTTGGGACGCTTACGGGTGTTAATACGTTTTCTATTAGTTTAATGTTGATCGATTCAACAACGCGGTTTCGTGTCGAAAATATAAAAAAAAAAAAAATCAAAACAAACTTTCACAGTACATTTAACTAACAGTATAACACATAAAACTGAGGCGAGAAAACGATTAAACGCGGTGGGACAAGTAGACACCGTGAAAAATTTGTCCGCGGATTCCACATATCGTTATAGCGATCGTTTGAAATTTTTAAATAATTGTTTTAAATAATTGTCCCCCTAGGCCGTATAATACGAGACGAAAAATCGTGGCTTACCCGTAACTACGTATTTTGATAACACGTGGTGAATATTTTTTAGGCGAACGTTTTCGTCGCAGTTGTTTGTTGATACTACTTGCGTTTAACAATATAATATTGTTACACACACGACAGCCAGAATGATAGCAACATAATATTATTATTTTGTTTGTATTACCGCTGCAGCTAGACAAACACTGCGCAATAAACGTCACTTACAAAAGGTCACAAACGTATTGCGCACGGCGATTCCACGGCTCGAACCAAAAAAGTGACAAACACACTTCATAAATTTACAGCTCTCAATACGGTACCTCCGACGACGACCCTTGTCGATTGACACAGACGTTGCATAATGTTTGATTGTTTTTTTTTATAGTGTTTTCGTGTCACGGTGGATTTCACTTTTTGCCGATGATGATGATACCGACACTATTACTGTTTTCCAGTTAGTTTAACTATTTTGGATTCTGAGCGTCAGCGAAGAGCGTATCGTTGAAAATGTTTTTTTTCTTTGTGAACGCTTTTTCTAGTGGAAAGAATGCTCCGATTTGAACGCGTGATACCTCAAAAGATAGATGATTGTTCCGAGATTGTTTTTTTTTATGGAGTGATGGGCAAAAAACGAAAAACGGCCAAATTTTCGTGATTCGTCCGTTTGACTTGAAATGTGTATACGTGATATTAACGAGTTTACCGCTAAAATTCCAGCCGCTTTTGATAACTTTCATGGGAGTTATGGGAAATTTTTTAATTTTACGCGGTTATTATTCCGTAATACAATCCAAACGAGACAGTTGTACATAAGTCGTTAAAACGTTTAGAAAATTGGTTCTCACGGTTTATGGCCGATTTCACGTTGTTATTTTGTCGTTGAACTCGTCATTCCGGGCGGCCGTGTATTTCTTATGGTTGGAACAAATAATTACCTGTTTTTTATCGATTTAGATTTTTTCGATCATAGCGTCCAAAATAAACCGAGCTGAAATTTTTACATAATACTAAAATAGGAAAGATTTGATAAAAGTTTTTATTGTTTATTTGTGTTTACCACGACGCGTATACTAGACGACTGAGCTCGCTCAGACGAGTATTTTCAAAGGCCATCGTTGCTATCAGATACAAAATAATGCGTTTAAACCACAACTTCTAAACTAACCCAAAGCGTAGTCGCCATCCCGTCAAACTGCCACCGCGACCTAGAGTGATGTCGGCTTTTTTTCTTTTTTTCGTTCCGGATTGTTATTATTACTACGGAATTCACATTCGGTCTAACTCATCGGTCGATATGATGTAGGTTTCACGTTATTGTGATTTCACAAATATTTTCTTGTCCACCGTAAACGACTCCAAACGCGCGGTCCAACGTAAACAATATACTCGTATATTGATCAACAAATAAACGGTTATTTTCGTTTCGGCGAGAATAGGCTAGTACTATACACATTTTATTTTATGTTACAACAACAATACTCGTCGGTCCGTCCATAGCGCGTTATTATTTTAAAATCATATCGTTATTATGAAGTTTAACAAATCATAATATAATTACGGCCAATATTGTCTTCATAAATAATTAATAATACCATTTCCAATACCTTTTAGATCCGAGCGAATAATGTGCCTATGATTGTTTTAAAATTGATATTTTTGTTTTTTTTTTGAGAACTTTTTTTTTTTTTTGGTAAAAGGAGTACCCGATCTGCACGTGCACCTAACCATAAAAAATATAGAAAGGTATGACAAAACAGTCGAACGGAATTTTTTTTTAACTTTTAGTGTTTCATAATTCAAAAAATTTCAAAAACGTTGTGCCAAATGACTTGAAATGGTCTTTCGTTTTTTTTTGGGGGGGAAAATTAATATTCTTTTAATAACTTGCAGCGAGATCAACGATATGGACACAAACTTCGAAATAAATGGTCGTAAATTTTTTGTTATTCCAGTACCTACATTTTCTATTATTAGTCACGTAATTGAATACGCGCTAACATTTTAGCTACTATTATGTTGTTAATTTACGTAACTTTACGTAACGTTTAAAAGGGTTCGATCAGTCGTGTAAAACAACAAACGATCGTAACGCGTCGTAAGAAAGTTGTCCGGTCATTTGCAAATTGATAAGATTTCACTAATTGTCCGTCTTGTTTGAATACGTTTGTTTGTTGTCACATACTAACGATAATATCGACCTCGAAACATGCCCACGTACCGCGAACCGTCCTGTCGGGCACGTGTAGTTTTATCCGAGAATATCAAAAACGTATTTTATACACGATTATCAGCGAAAAAATTCTGGCAATGTTGTCTTTTGTTATATTATCAGCGCACCGATATGAAAATGGTTATTAAAACTGTTTTCGTTAAACTACACGTTTTTCAATCGATTTCAACAAATAAAATATAATGCGCTGTCGTTGTAGACACGAAACACTGTTATGTACGCCAAAAATAAGAACTACCTGTACAGTTAAGTTCCGTCAGCAAAAACGCGCTGTATCGATTCGTTTACTTTAAATTTTTTATAAAACACGATAATTACTATTATTTGATTAAAAATCGCAATTTCACTGTCAAACTTTGGAATGGTGAACTCCGACGTTCGTGCGCCCGATCGATTTCGCGTGGATCTCGAACGGGCCACGGGAAATATATCTTCGAAACCCCGTTTAAATTTACTTCGTGTTTGGGCAGTTGTGGTTCAAACTCGTTATCCGAATGCGAAAATTTCGAAAAAACGATTCTGATCAGTTATCGAGTAAACGTCCCGGTGAAAATTAACAATGAAAACTGAATGGAACTTTTTGAAAATTTGTTTATAGTTCTTCGGTACAAAAATACGTTTTTGTTAAAAACTTCAAGACAATAGAACGGTTGTTTTCGAAATTACGGAAAATAACTGTACGCGATTTTAATGGAATCTATGATATGTCGTAAAAAATCTTAAAACCGATATCGGGCAGATGGAAAAATTGGGCGATTTTCAAAACTTTTAGTTAGAATAACGTACGGCTGATGTTGTTTACAAATTTCAATTCAGAAAACCCAAAATGAATATGCGTTTATCATCGAAATACCTCAAAATCTAAAAATGGCAGTATAAATAGCCTAAAATTAAATGAAACTTTTTGAACATTTTTTCAAAGTCGTAGCGTACGTTATTGTCTAAAATTTCAAGACTCCTCGACGATTGTTTTCGAAATCACGGAGAAACGACTGTACGCGTTGTTCAAAAAATGCCGTTTTTAGCGGTCTTTCGCATTTTTTCGACGGTTTTTCCCGTCGCGTTAAATAACTATTGAGAAATCACCTGTCTCAAGTACGATTTTGATCCGATATGCTAATAGAAAAGCTACTGTATCGTCAGAAATCGGTGCACTCTTTCTGATAGAAACAGTATAAAAAAAAAATCAACATCTTTGTAAAACCACTGTAACGTTAGCTTCATCGCTGAATCTGAAAAGTCTGTAAATAAAATACGAGCGAAAACCACGGGCGGAACGCGGGGGTTGCTCAGATCTAAAAAAAATATTAAAAGCCCTTTCGAATCACGCTTCAAACCACCCCCAATCGTGATAAACAATAAATAACCCTTCCGAAAATTCAATAAATCCTCCGGCCGTGTGCGCAGTAGCAAACGTTCAGGAAGTCTGGTGCGCGGTTGTCGAAGAATACGGAAGAATACGGACGAATGGTGCGGAAAGAGAGAGGAAATCGGCGTGGTTTATTATTTTAACAATCGGCGTTTAAAAATTAACGCATCGGTAACAAGTACCCGTGTACACCGCTCCGATATTATTTTGTATCATATTATTTGGCGTAAAACCGAAAGTAAATTGATACGTGTACAACTATCATAATAATACATAATTGTGTATAGTTGGAGACGCTGCGAAACGTCAACAATTATTCACGTAATAATAATTACAGCCTGCTATGGTTACCTAATAGACTATTACAAGCGCCGCCCAGAAATGGTTTTTCATCTTCGCCCGGATAGATCGCTGTAATTATAGCGATCGTTTAATTACTAATAATCTATTTTTCGGTCTATTTGTTTAATTGTTATGTAAAAATACGAGTATAGCCTGAGTGGTACATTCAAACGCAGATAATGTGCGATTTTCGTTACCGCACCGTTCGTTCGTGTTTGGCGCTGCGCTTTCGAGATTTTAAAAACTCGACGACGACGTGTTTTAACCGATTTTAACTCGGGACGTCAAAACGTCACGTCGTTAGAATAATAACTAAATCGAAACGCTTTTAAAACCGATGTCGCAAAATAGCTTTTAGTGGCTGTATGTTCATAATTGTACATCGCATAAATAATGAGCGGACGAATCATGGCGCGTCCGCCTATCTGTAAGTTCTCTGGTTTGAAGCGAATCGATGTCGTCCATTTTGACGTTTTTTACATTCTGAGCGTCAGCGATGAACGTGTCGTTTTTACAAAGATGTTTTGTTTTTTTTCTGTGGACGCGTTTTCTGGTAGATCCAATTTTAACGTATGATACCTCAAAAGATAGATCCGAGATGGTACGTTTTTTGAAACGTTTTTTGATTATTTTTTAAGTTCTGAGGGGAAAAAAGAAAACCGGCCCAATTTTCGCAGTTGTTCCGATCGACTAGAAATTTATACACGACGGTTCGTTATTCGATACGTTTTTTTTGAAATTTGATTGTTTTCGGAGCAAAAAACGAAAACGGTAAAATTTTCAAAAGTGTTTCGTTCGACACGAAATACATAAATGTTATTAAATAGAGTTGAACGACTTTCAATGATTATTCGTCGCATAATTCGTTTGTAAATTCAATCGGTCATTATACGCGAATGAACAAAATATATTCACGATACGGTTCATATTGTACTATTACGACCGTTGGGAAAAAAAAAAATTAAAACGCTATCGGTTCAAATAATATTTTATCAAATTGAGATTTAGAAGAAGAAAAAATTACTTTTTAGTGAACAGGATGATCTATACAGATACTATTATAGCATTATTCAAGTGGGCAATTTTCCGAAACGTATCGCGATCGATCATTTAAATACGATTAACGCACTTATGTGACTTGCATTTATAATACCACGATTGTTGTTTATACAAATTGGAGTATCGCGTATACGTGCAGGTAAAGTTTGTAACGAAAGACAAAACATGAAAAAAGAAACAACTCAACCCTATCAATTGTCCGTCATTATCAAAAGCAGGTGTACGTTTTGTATGTTCTGACTACGGAAAAAAAAAAAAACATGTTTTGAATAACGCATATTAATAAGTGCCCTGCTACACCGTACAGGTGCAATTTGTTGCTCGTAATGTATACGGACGGACAGCCGTAGAAAAGTGCTTTTTTCTGTTTTTTCTAATCAATAAATTAAAATTTGTCTAAACAATTAATTGTAAATAAATTTTAAAAAAAAACAGTTTTAAATTCGCTTTTTTCGATTTTTTTCAATAATATCAAACGCGTTGTCTATACGTCTATGGATGCTTAACGATGTGTGACAAAAATAATACATTTTATTACAAAATGTTATAATATATTGCTGTCCGCACGATTCGTTTCGGTCAGGTCGTGTGTACTGGACTATTGTAATAAAACATAAATAACGCTGAAACAACACCACGAACGAAATATTATCGGAAACCGGACGATTTATTTGTTTTGTATACCCATGTGAACGAAACTTAAAATGTTCGATAAAGACTCTCGTGGAAGGACGATAAGTTTTCGTTCGGATGGGAAAACTTTTAAGCTGAGTGTGTTCAATAACAACATAAATAATAAAATTATTGAAGATCAAACGAAGTAAAGTAAAACTCAAATTATAAACGGCATTTAATATACATATTATAATAAGTTGGCTGGTAAATTAAATTACTAAAAAGCTTTGTAACACACACAACGATTTTTTATAATAAAATAAAATTTGTGATCGTCTTTTCCAAATGTACTGCTGCTGAAACTGTCTGTTATGAGCAACTAAACTTAACCTAACCGACCTTTTTTTTATCAGATTATAACCGTATCGGGGAACCGCTTTCCCATTACTGCCTCCCCCAACCAACATAACCTTATCAAAAACTAACCTAAGCTAATCTGACCTAAATCAACGTCAGTTCCAAACACAAAGTATTTTATTTTAAAATAATACAAATCAATTATTTGTTAATTTTAAAAACGAATTTGTAGTGTATTCGCAAACTTTGAGTGCAGTTTTACTCAAATATTATAAATTAAAATTAAGTTTTCCTTAATTGTCGGACAATCGCCGCAATATACGCCCCGACAGAGAAATGTTTAAATACCTATCCTTTATCATCTACTGCAGCTGGTCTCGATCGGTCTAAGTTGTTTGTTTAAGTACTTTTTACAATTTAAAACTATAAACGTACTTGAGTGTGTACAAAAGTTTCGCAAAAAAATTGCGCTGTTTTATTTCCAACACTTTTTAATATTTTATTATCATCCGGAAGCGCGGCTCGCGATATTATTAATGTTAATTTATAAGTATTGAGAAAAAAAATGACAAGGCCGAATCAATTGAAATCGTCTTGCACGCGTGTGTACAGTCTACGTACTAACCTAACCTATACCGACATCAAACCCTAGTAATTTTCATCGAATTTGCAACGCCGGTGCAGCGTTTAGACAAAACTGTTTAAACAACAATTGTTCGTTTGGGTAATATTATCATTTAAATACGGTTTTGGCTAAACACACTCATATTCAATCGTTACTACGTATAGTCGGTTGAAATTTACGAACGCGGTTCGTACTCGGTTATGTATGTTAGTACGTAAAATTATCGTTTCGGTTGAAAAACGCTCGGTCGAACGTCGCCGAAATGATAAAACTTTTATGGTCAGCAAAAACCGTGGTAGCGACGGACGTCGGGAAAGTTTTCTGGCAGAGACGCGGTTCGGAATGTGCGCGCGTCATTTGGAAATCAGTGCTTGTTTGTTTTTTGGGGAGGATAGAATCTCGTTATTTTTAAAAAAAAATTTTTAGCCAACACCTTCTAATTCGGTACACTCAATGGTATATAGGTGCACGTCAATAGAAAATTAATTATTTTTTATCAACTGCGTCGCTTTCTCCAAGTCCCGAATTCGGTTAAATTTTTGTGTTTCAATCATCGGTTATGATGTATATAGATAGCTCGTGTTTGGCGAATTGGGCGGGACGCAATCATGGACGGTGGTACCTTTCGATATACGATTGATTTATTTAAATTTATATTTAAATTTATAAACGTAACACAATTTATAATACCTACCAAATAAAAAAAAAGGCGCCTGCCACTTTTCGCGTCTCAGCTGCATATTAGCGCTCGTGGCGCTCTACGGATCGGTGGTCACCGAGTGTTATGGGCACTATATTGAACAGTGTGTCGATGCGTACGTTTTAGTATGAACTTTTGGAAAAACTAGTTTTAAGGTTTAGAATTAATACAAAAAATACGATTTTCAACGATACGCGTCCGTCCTTTTAGAAAGGTTAACCGACTTTGCGTGATTTAAACTGTTTCACGTACGTGATACGCACGTGTAAATGATGTACGTTTAAAGGGACAGACAATAAAACCGGTGCGAAAGAGCTTAAAACGAGAAACTCCTGTTTTTAAACCGTATCGCCGAAAAATGGACGAAATTTTCATCGTAGTGTCGGCGTATACGCTCGATTAAACCAAAAAAAAAATGATTTCCCTATAGTGGTTACTGACAATAAGTCAATCGTACGAACCGCGGACACCGTGTAATGCGACGTCGTCGACGCGTTTAAATCGTATTATATTCTTCTTTTGTAAAAATAAAACGACGTGCCGACAAACGCGCGAGCATCTCAAACCGTTCCGATAAAACCGCCGTGTGTTACACACATCGCGAAAAGGTTGCCTCTGGTTACATTGAGTTTGATCGTTGCGTCGCAAATAAAATAACGTTTTCATTTTGTGTACCACAAAACGGTTTGAATATTATTACACGATGATACTGCCATTACACAGTATATAGTATTATTATTACGGTCTGCGTGTACGCAATGGCGAGGGCAGGAAGCAATCGAATTATTATTAATGATCGTCATTTCGGCGAAACGAACGTCGTCGACCGGTACCGCCGTACTACGTTACGACAAAGTCGACAAGTACCTGAACACATATTTTCTTTTCAAAGGACTTTCGAGTGTGCAAACACGCGTAAACGCGGTGACGCACATTGATTCGCAGTCGACGCGCCGATCGCGTAAGTTTGTCGAGTGCGACATCTTTTCGGTGTATTCTTTCAAATACATAGGTTTATATACCGAACGTCTTTGGATCACTTCATTTTAAACAAAATATGTTGAGAAAAAAAACGCAGTTTTTGCCGTTCAAAATAATATATACAGTGTTTGACAAAACGATATTATAAAGAAAATGTAGGTGTGTCACGACAATATATTATAAGCAGGTACAATATCTCGTAATTTTTTTTTTGCGAAAACGGTTTGAACGAGCGCACACTACGGTTACGATGAGACCCTGAAAAAAATATTTGAAAATGTTTTTGTTTATTTTTTTTTTTTTGTCACAAATAAGAATTTCGTATTTTAAGTTCTTTAACGCTAGTATGAATTCGTATAGTTAGAAGTCGGTATCTTTGAACGTACATATTGCTCGATATACCGGGCATTGACCGATTTTTTTACGTTTTTTTTTTAAAAATCGTTAGGGCTTAAAATTGACAAAGTTGAGTATTATTTTTTTTTTAATAATCGACGTCCCAACAAAAAAACTCAACGACAGATTACAGGTATCGTAATAATTTTTCAAAATCGAATTTGGTTAGTTTCGTCTGTGAAGAGACTAAGATTCCCTACAAAGACGGCCTGATAATCATACCGCTATAGAAATCGGTGTGGAACGCGCTCTTGCATCATTCGATGGTAGCTCTTTCGGATATTTCCCCTTAAAATATCAGAACCGAAACCATACCGTAAAGTATTTAATAAACGAGTGTCGAAAATCAATTAAAAAAAAAAAAAAAAATCAGAACTGATAAAATCAAAATGATTCACCGGTACTGTTGAACGCTATATTATAATACAAAAAACTCGAATTTACGAATACTCGTATAGTAGTACGAGTTATTGTACCGATTATAAATTTCTATCCACTAATTTAGATTCTGAACGTAGCAAGAAAGTTATTTTACAAATTCTACGCGGTAAACCTACAGCGTTGACGTACTTACATTTACATAATATCGTAGGTTACCTACGTGTCGTTTTGGCTCGTTTTTCTTTTTTTTTACCGGCAAAAGCGATCATCTGTACCGTCGAATGGCTTTTTATGACGCTCCATTATGTCATGGTATTACGGTCTCAATATTAGCTGGTTCTCTCGCCAAACGCGTTGCACGCGTACTCGCCGTTTTTGCCGTAGAATAGAGAGAAAATGTATTTTTTTTCGTTTCTCGTTTATTTTTTTTTTTCGAGCAAAGTAAAACCCACGCGTCTTTCTAACGGCGACATATATTTATTTTCAAATATTTAACGCTGTCTAGATAAGTGGAAACAGATTTCACGTTACTTCCGTTGACTATTAACAATCGATTAACTTTCATTATCCGTACCAGAGGTATGACGAATTTCTGGTGGTGTATTCGAATTGTTGACCACTAAATTTAACTTATGTGAGGCGCATTGAAAACTGTCAACTCAAAACCGGGTCGGTTGGTTCGGTTATATGGTAATGTTAATAGTATAATGTCAATGTTTGGTAAATGTTACCCTTAAAAAACCCGACCCACTTCGTAAGCGCTACTCCGTCAAACTACCCGCATGACCTAGGAATTACCGGCTCTCTGGTTTTGAAAATGTTTTGGCTTTTGGACTGTAACTCCGAAAATAATTAAAAATTTTGAAAAACGCTTCTAATAAAGAACTTATAACATTTTTGGCCTTCTCTACGTATATTTTATGGTTTTTAAAAATCTTATTCCGCATCAAAAATTCTTCATTGATGAGCAAAAAAAAAAAAATAACAATATTGCTTTAATACCACAATTTTTCTCTCGTTTTCTAAACAATTGGAATTGATGTTTGTATGCGCGTGATATTGTTTTTATTAATTATAATTTTCTTGATGTATTGTTATTGTTTCCTGGTTTTAAAGACGAATACATATGTTTAACCTATATAACGCACCTATGTGTCCTTTACGTTCCTTATGAATAAATTGTGTATTATAAAAGTTTTATGTTAACTAAGCAAATATCATGTTTCGAAAACAATTATTAATTCTTTTGATCTTTTACTCATGACTCGCTGGTACTTTTGAAATCGTTAAGCTTTGCCGCGGCTAAAACGTTGACGCCCTCGGCATCTCCTCGCTCTTTCTAAAATGAACCACTATACTGTGTCGGAAGCAGGCTGTTTAAGGGCTCTCGAGTGTTGAATTTCGCCTTCGCCAACACTGGCTCAAAAGACGTTTATTATAGGCTGGATCTCTTTTTTAAAAATATTCCGTAAAACAAAGTGCGAAAAGGTCGACATCACTTCGAATTTACCCCATACTTAACGTATTGTGTGTTACAATACAACGTTGGTATGATATACGAGCAACACATCTCAGTGAACACTTTGTACATCGCGTAAACGGTTTTTTGTGTTTAAAATAAATATATTATAAGTACCTCTATTTTATTTATCCACGAATTTAAAAAAAAAAGAAATTTTTGTTTTGTCGGGTTCCCAAATCTCTCAAAAGTAAAAATTAGCCGTTATATAAGACGTACATTAACGTAAAAGAGATGCCTATATTATGAATCAGCAAATGTTTACAGTCAATGTTAGCTCGCGGATGTTTCTTTAGTAAAAAAAAAAAACCAATTCGTTGACATTTGTATAGGTATACTTTGTGTTTTCAAATTAAATGTGTACTTAACTACTATCGATAACTCGTATTATAGGAAATTGATAAAAATCAAGGGTACAAATAATCATGGATTGAAATAAAAGTCATTCTTACGTTTGATACTCGTTAAAAATTAAGCCGATAATATTTTTATGCAACAATAACCACTAAATGGGTACCATGGTAGTTTATCCTCGCAATTTTTTTATTGGCGTTTCAACAATTTGAAGAATCGTTCGTAGGACTTATATTTAACATTCATTTCATTTTCATACAAATTTGTATCTTTTGCATAGGTATATTACTTATAGCGTACAAGCACTTGATTGAAATAAACGTGTTCGCAAGTATATACAAAAATTATAAATGATACCTAATTGAACTTATAAAAATATTTTAACGAAATTATATTGAAAATTTCAATATGAATAAAGATCCGGAATTCGTGGTTTACGTACGTTTTTTTAAATACTGCACTCGCAATAGATACTCTAAGAGTTACCCGAATAATTTTTAGAGCTAATATGTTGTTGAACATGGTTAGACTTATAGAAATATGGACTTGTTATTGTAACTTGAATCTATATGATAAAAATGTTTTACTACAACTGCTGCAAAAGGTACATAGTTTATTTTACACATGTTTTAAACATTAATCATAGATATCTACTTAGAATATTATAATTGTGATGTACGATACTCATAAATTTTCTCTCGAGTGCTGTCTCCCGTGTTTTTCTAAAATATGTCTCTACAACGGTTGTATGAGACCCAGTGAAATGTTGTCGAAAGCGTACTATAATAACGAAAATACCGATCGCCCCCATAGTACACAAGTTAACTAAAGAAAACAGAAATAAAATAAAAATAATACAGTACGAAGTGTACGCGGGGTTGAGAAAAACGCGTCGTAGAATGTAGAAAAATACTAAAACGACATTTGTTTTACGACCGTTTAAACATGAGTACGCGACTCAATAAAGAGTAATATTCAAATACGAATGTAATAAAAACCATTCGAATACCGTTTATGAATAAAGTAATTTTATTTTTTTTAGTGTTTTTGTTCCAGAATTTCTCCCATGTTTTTTATACGCGATATAATAGTACTTTTGTGTTACCTACCTACTGCAGTGTTCGTTATGTTATTCTAAAAGTTTCGAGTACAAACATTTTTAATGTAGAAAAAATATTTTACTATACACATATGAATTATCCTATAACGTTGGGTAGCTATAACTTATAAATTGATACGTACACGATCGACTGAATTCATTATTCGTAGCGGACGGACATATCGATCGAATCAAAGGGACTTTTTACAGTTGTTTAAAAAACCCAGTAAATGTTTTAGTAATAATTATATAGTTGGGTACGTAATAATAAATAAACCAATAACAAATTTTTCATAATGTGCGAGAAAGTAATTATTCTCAACTCAAAATAATATAATGTTTTATAGTGTGTAGGTTATTAGTAAAATTTGAATATTTTCAGAGTATCACTTATACCTTTGAATATAAGGTTTGATGTACATAACATATATGTTGTTTGACTATAAAAATACTGAAATTATAACGAAAGTCACTTTTCGCATTGTGGATACCGTTTAAACAATCACAAACGAATCTTGCAATGGTTTTTTTTATTTTAGCCATACAGTTATAAAATTATGAAATTGATTAAACAAACCCTATAAGAAATTAACGAAATTTTCCCCCCGAAAACAATCATTCAAATCACCTCTGCACACGATTTAGTGACTCCATTACATAAATGTCCGAAATCTAGTGATTTTTTTTACACCCCAAATCGTAACAAATACAAGAACAAAAAAAAATACAAAGACCGATTGTGGGTAGTAGGTTGTTACGGTTTTGAGTAAGTCACTGTTTCTCAATGCTCTGACGTACATTTAGCTTTCAATTAGTATACAAAAATTCGGATCGAGCTAGGTGACTCAAAACGATTTTTAAAAAGCCTATATTTAGCCAAAAAACTATTTCAAATTGTTTCGTAATTTGCTTGTGTGTGAAAGTCTCAATCGATTTTTCACAAATAGGAGACGGATCGTACTGATGCCACTTGAATCGGCGTGTAACCTGATTTATTACAAAGAATTGCTGGTGTTCTAAATCGAAATGCGCTCAACGCACACATTTTGTTTTTCTATAGCCTCGTGCGTTTCGAACACCCCTAGTCCAAAAATATATAAGCCCGAGTGACGTTAGTACTTCATTATCTTTATGACTCACGTTTCACTTTAAAATATTCAAATATTGAATGATAAGAACGAAGAGTCTGTACACACAAACATCAGTAACAAAATTTACTGTTGGATACGAGTAAATGACTTAAAGTAGCTCAAATACTGGTCTGTAAAGAGTCAAAAATTTAACGATCGGTGGAATGAAGTAAAAAAAAATTATGATGACTGGCTATATTTTTGACAAGAACGTCAAGTTCTCGTGAAAAGTTGACATTTTTATAGTTAGTCGACAAACAGTTTTGACGGTTTAACGGCGTTGCCCGGCCTCGGACGGTTTCCTCGGGCTAAAAACGCGTTCGTTGCGTTTTTCCCGCGGGATTTTCGAATTTTTCTTTTTCAAACGTTCGCTTCGTACTACTTAAAGCTCCGTCTTACTATTTTCGATCTCCGCAATACGCGATTGAAGTTTGTTGATTTCGAACGCCTCTTGTTTTGTTGCCCGAACGAGTTGAAAAAACCCCTCGAAAAAACGGCCTGCAAGTCGATTCCGTCGACGTGTCTCGTCGTCAGCTGCCGCGGCGGCGTTTTCGACGGCCGCGCGCGCATTTTCACCGAAATTCGCCCGCAACCGCGCCGTCGGGTAGTGCGAAAAGAAATTTTTTTCTCGTTGTTTTCTTACGATATTTTTATAAATATACGGAAAACAGCGGTTTCGGCTGGGGGGTTTTTTTTCTCATTTTTTTTTACACGTCCGCCGCCCGTCCGTCGCCCACCGTCACCCGCCGTCACCCGGCTTCCTGTTCCGGTAAGTTCGGCGTCGGTCGTGTCGGTTCGTACGACCGCCGCCGCCGCCGCCGCCGCTACCACGGCTCGGCGCGCACGGCGTTCGCGACAGACGCGATTCCGACACGGCGGCAGTCGCACGCACCGCGATCACACGCACACGGCGCGACGTTTTTTTTTTCACCTCACCTCACCCTTTCCCGTTCGCCCTGCATACACACCGCACCTCTACCCTCGGAACGAAACGTTTTTTTTCGTGTGCGCGCCGGATAATAACGACCGGTCGTGTAATTTTTCTATAATTTTTTTGCTCCGGCGTGTGACGACACAAAACGACGACAACACCGATCGATCGCTCGCAGAGTTATAAAAAAAAAAAAAAATTACACCCGCGTTGACGATACGTTATAATTTTTCGACGACGAGAAGACGCGCCCTCCCACCCCGCGCGGGTGGTGCCCCCATGTTGGCGCCGGTAGCGGTCGTCGCGCAGCGTTACACCCACCCGGTTGAACCGTGGAGGCCGTCGTCTCCGTTGGCGGGTTGAAGAGGGCCCGAGGTGGTGCGTACAACGGACCGGAGGCCGCCGCCGCCACCCTCAAGAAGCTCAGACTGGACGCAGCGTGCGCGGCAGCCGCGGTCGCAGCGATGAACATGCCGCCCGCGGGCCACACGCCGCCGATGGGCCAACAGCAACAGCAGCAACAGCAACAACAGCAACAGCAACAGCAGCAGGCCGCGCAGGTGGCCGACGGCCAAGTGGTGCAAGTGGCCGGCATGACGTGCAACAGTATCGACTCGGTCGGCACCGGCGAGGAAGAGGTAAATTTACGTAAAAATCGCGTTTTTTTTTTCTCTCCGAAATTTCCATTTTTTTTTTTTTTTAAATATTCTCGCACTCTCCGCAGGCGTACCCGCCGATCGTGTAAAACGTCCCGGTCGCCACGTAGGGCCTCGTCAGATTTTCGTGTACGTTTCGCTGACCTGCTCCGGGGCAGAACGGAGATCGCGCGCCCCGTGAGAACGTGTAACCAACGTTACGTTTTGTACGTATAATCTCGCGCTCGCACCACCCGATGATAATCCCTCGGCCGATTGTTCGGTCATGCTACCGTGAATACGTCTCACATTATAATAATTCATATTATAATCACGTTTTCAATAACGACGCCGCGGCCAGTGTATACATCGGTCGTATATTTTTTGTGAAAAAAATTTTCGACGAAAATCGTCAGAGAAGGGTTCTCTCCTCTTCTCCCCACAGTCGTCGCGCGGCCGTGACTGTACAGTGCGCGCGGTCGCCTGTGTACACACAGAGCATCACCGGCGCAATATGTTCGTTACATAAACACGCTCGTGAAAAAATAAAATTTTAAAAAACAATACGTCTGTTAGAGGGCTTGGTCGCCGCCGGTGTACGTATAGTTTAGTAGGCAGCGTCTATGTGATAATTGCTCCGAACGAGGACACACGACCGTCTGTTTGTCGTAATAATATATGTGCGAGCACATCCTCCTCCCGTCGCCCCCGCCGCACTCACGCGGGCACGCGTATACGGCGCGCCGCACAGGTACAAGGCAAAGGCGGAAAAACGGTTGAAAAAAAGTCAAGTCAAGTTGAATTTAATAATCGCGTTTTTTTTCTACACTTTTCGACTCTTGCAGGCGGGTTTTTGATTACTCCGTGTCGGTGGTGTATTCGGTTAAAAATGTTACCGACTCTTTCTGCAGTCGACGCTGTGTATAGAAACGACGAGTTTGTTTTTTTCGTCAACATCGAAGTATAGCGAAACCGAAGATTTTTTTTTTTCATCTTTTACGTTTGTGTACGCGAGTCGAAAATGCTGTGCGGACTGGACGTCTTGCGATTATAATTTGGGCGAAAAAATTTTAACTCGAATAGTAATTTTTTTCTCGTTGTTAACCGATTGGCGATTTCACCGAATCGACTTGGTTAATTTTTTTTTTTTCAACTTTGACGTATCGCCGAGACTCCCGTAAAGTACGAAATCGATTTTTCACGAACAAGTTACGAGTCCGCACAATAGTTGTCATGATACCTGGAGAATCTCGCTTAAAAATTACACGAAAAACTGCGTGTGTCTTAAATGCGGTCTGTTTCAATATTATCTGCAGTTTCTTTTGTACATTACACAACATGCCTAGTGTAAATGTGGGCTTCAATCGTGACGGAAATTGAATTCATTCTAGTGTTCGATATTTCGGCCAAGTCGAGCGACCATAATTACGTACACGCATGCGGGTACTGGATATCAAAACGGCGTATTTATTTTTTTTCACCAACATCGAAAAAACCGCGTTATTTTAATTGCTTACGATCAAAACGGTTGAATTCGTTGTTTTTAAACGATCAAAGTTTCGGAAATCCTGAACGAAAATTATACTTTTACGTGCTCGCGGCGTACGCTCATCGCACAGGGCAAGATGACGAAACTCAAAAGTCAATAATGCTGTTCATTCCGCGAGTTCCTTAACCTGGTCACTACTAATCATACAATTGTACACAACCATTTTTTCCACGTTTAGGGCCGTTCTTTCTGTTCACCATTTTGATAACCGTCGATTACGAGTTTTTTTTAGTATGGGGGTCGACGTTTTTAATATTTGACTGCCAGCTATAAGTGTTCTACAAGTGTTCGTCCAAAATCGCTAAAATCGTGTATAGAAATCGTCTAAAGCCGCGCAAAACGTTTCATGTTGGTTTAGAAGTATAATAGTCGTAGTCAACAGCTTCCGAGGGTAACTTTCTTAAAACGATACTCAAACAATTTTTTATCGACTGAGAAAAAAATGTTTCCGATGAAAACGTCCGTGAAAAAATTCAAACGATTTTGATACTCGAAGCGTTATAAGATCTGTTAACCTCGTCCCACTCTCCCCTGTGTGTTTATTCGTCGCGTACACGGAATAAAGATCGGAGAAAATTTTCGAAACCCTCCTCTTCCGTTCAAAAAGGATTTTGAAAATTCGTTGTCAAGTCGGGATGGCCATCACATCATTTGTGAAGAAATCACAGTCCGATGGAAACTCTCGGACAGCGCACACAGCCGAAGCTCGAGTGAGTCGATGAATCACCAAAACCACATTGCAATACGTAATTAGCGACTCTACCCTGTCGGCAGCCTTCAAAACCGACACGTCCCCGTTACAGTCAGGAAAATCCGCGTAACGTCCCCCCGTTTCGTAGCTCGACAACGGGGTACGGAAAAAACCGACCCGCACTGCGACGAAGAACGAGCAGACACGGCCGCCAAACTCGCCCCCAGACGCCGTCCCTGCGTGTTTAACGGCGTACAAAGCGTCATCGAGGATAACACGTGAAATGGAGAAAACGAGAGACGTCCATCGAAAACGCCTCAGAACACACTCGCTCCTGTCCGATGGGGGAAACAGTAGATTCGAATACACATTTTGACCGACCGTTAGAACGCCGTCGGGGGAACGGTCGGTCTAGATGAAGTGCTCCCGGACCTGAAGAAACGCCACTTGAATCGTGTATCGTACAGTACGACACGTAGTGTGTAAATCGTCGCGTCCGACGGGTAGTTTGTAGGAAAAAAAACCGATTGTCATGAAACGCGTCGCGTTCGATCGGCGTAGCTCGCTTGAAAATTCGACGAGCGCGCCCACGCACGACCGTCAACAACATACATCTACACACACAGCCGCAGCTCGGTCGAAAAACGTTTTCCGTCGTTTCTTCACGTCGACCCGACGAGATCACTGTACATATATCGTGTACCAGCTATTGTTGTTGTTGTTGTTGTTGTGCGCGGATCGCACGCGAGGCCGTGCCGCCGCCGCCGTCGCGGTTCTTGCGGTTTCTGCGTTTGACGTCACGCGGCGATTATATTACTCTGTTACGACGGGAAAATGATGTTTTACGAAACGCTTTGCTCGTGCGACGTATAGCGCCGACTATAGTTCCGATGCTGTTTAAACGCGAAGCGACCACGTTGATTTTTGTTCTTATAAATCGGATCACTGCGTAACAAAAGTTCGAATCGGACTATTTTTTCGCCGTCTATAACGGTATTAATGTGCGGCGGCGTTGTATCGTTGGCCAGGTGTTCCTCCGAGCGGTTTTCGTTTTCGGTAGAGCGGCGGAAAAAAACGGTTTTCGAGCGTTTCGCTCAGTTTTAGTAATTTTATTTTTTCTAGAGAGAACTTTATAGGCGTGGGTGTCACACACGGTTACAACACACACACACGCGATGTTCCGTGTTTTAATACCTACCTACGTTTTGTACACAACCGTCGTAGCGTACGTAATATGGCTCCGCTTTTTTCGTTTTGTCGGCCGCGCTCGATCCCACCGCGGCGGCGGCGCTAATTACCGGTCGTTCACGGTCCGCCAGATACGCTATTCAAATAACAATAATACGTATCCACGCCCAGTGGTGGCCAAAAAAACGAAAAACGCGGCGACGGTCGTACTTTCGAACGCCTCAACCCGTCCGAGATCGGCTTTTGTTTTTTTTCTCTCGAAATTTCCGTTCTAGTAGTTACGAGCGAAAAAACGTCGCGATTCTCGACGTGCGTTCCGTGTTACGTCGTCGTTGAGAAGAGCGCTCGCTGCGCTGAAATTTCAATCGATCATTTCTATTCGTTTAGTTTTACGCAGTTTTATTATCATTCCGTAAAACCTCTCGAAACTTTAATACGATATCTAAACGACACGGTGTGTGGTTGACAAAAATTTACGGGTCCACACGGTTTATAGCTGATTTCGCGTTGTTGTTTTGCCGTTCATCGCCCCCCCCCCGGGGCGGCCGTGTATTTCTCACGTTTTAGATTTTTCGGATCATCCGAAATAAAGATCGGACCAAGCTGAAACTTTTACAAAATACTAAAATAGGACAAAAGTTTTTATTGTTAAATCTGTTTTCACGTATATACTACACGGACTCTCGCTCGGAATCGTGTTTTGATCGGATACAAAACAACGCGTCTAAACCACGACTTCTATAAACCAGTGACAAAGCGCTACCAGTTATGATTACTACGTACGCGATTTTCGTCAACGTTTTCTCTAGACGTTTTCTTAACGAGGTTTTTCGCGTATAATTTCGCCGATCGAATGAAAAAACACTCGGGTCGATCGACAAGAAAAAATTATCATCAAACACAGTACGAACCACAGCTCAATATCACGCGCGCGTCAATGCCACTCAAACGAAAGCACAGGTATTTGTATACGACGAATTGTCTGAGAATCGTTCGAGTACGTAATAACAGTGTAACACGTTATACTCGTATACTCAAACTTATCGGTTCGATTTTTAAAAACGTTTTTATATTTACTTGCGAAGTTTTACCGAACGCGTTCCGGATCGCGTTTTATTATTATTCGCGTGGAAGCGCGGCAACATGTGTTCACCTGAGGAGGGGCTGCAGCTGCTGCAGCGGCTACCGGCGCGCACACCAAACAGCTGATCGCCCCCCCCGGAGTAGCTGCGTCGAGGGTGGGTCTCCGGGTGGCGGAATTTAAGGGTGTGTACAAAACGCGCTAACGAGGAGACTCGCCCGTATACACGCGTATATAGACGCACTTCCCGTAGACGAAATAACGTGTATGTATTTATAAAATACGTCGTAATCGTCGTCGTCGTCGGAGTTTTTTGTTCGTTATATCCATGTTATGATAAGAATTCGTGACCCAAAACACGCGACGATAATATTATATCGTTTTCGGAATGCATTTTATTACCTTTTTTTTTTCCCCAAACAAGTTTAAAAAGAGGCGCCGTTTCGGCGGTTTAGTGCAGGGTGCGGCCTTTCGCCCTACCTGCTACCCGAACTTAAATCGCGGCAACACACTCAGAAACCGTGACCACTTTCGGTCGTATTTTCCTACGACGAACGACAAACGATGATTCTACGAATCTTTATTGGTTTACAATGTGTACCTACGACGTAACGATTTTCGTGTAAATAGCTCGATTTTTAAATTTTAAAAGTTTTTGCGGGCGACCGCCGAAAATACCGGAGAAGTTTTTTTTTTTTAAATTTTCGGTGATATTGATGTTGGGAACGAATTTCTAAGCGGCCCGGTAAAAAAGAAATCGACGCATCGCATGAATCCGAAACCCTGAGAAACACGCGGTGTTTGAGATGGGTTAGTAGTTGTTTTTTTCACAATTTCGTGGTGTTCGAGAACCGGCGAGTTGATAACGCACGTGTAAAATCTACAGTTATACAATAACGTGTAGACCGAAATATACCTCCTGGGCTCGTTTCACGTCTAAACCGTGTTCGTTCGGGAAATTCTATGACGAAAACGTTAAATTTCAACCGAACGACGAGTGAAATTTTAGACCAAAAAAAAGTTTACGTCCGTTAAATTGTATACAGAGCTCCATAATACGTATTTGATTCACCACTTCCACCCGCAGCAATCGTTTATTTTTTTTTTCTCTATAGGCTCACACACAACCTTGGTCGCATAAGTACCTCTACACGTTATATTATAGTGTTTGTTTTGTGGCCATATAATAGTAGTTCTGTCAATCGCGTTCACACACTCGTGAGTTTAATTTACAGTGTTACGAGTACATAAATTACGATTTATGACGGTTATACTCGTATGTTAACACAGAGTGTAGCTCGCCGTCTTTACCACGGTTATTTTTCTAGTGTAGTTATAGTGAAGTATGGCATACAAGAAACGAATTATTATCGTTTATTATCGATTATTAAACGTAATCGCTCCCGAAACACCGATCGAATACACGTACCGATTGTGCGCGTGTATCATACTCGTAGATACTCGCGGTGATCGCTCTCGACTCGCAAATCTTTGAGCAACACATTTTCTCTCTACTCGTTTCGGTTTTTGGCGTTTTGATGTGCGACGGCGCTACCATTCCTTTCCGATCAGAACGATATGGCACTATTATTTTTGAATTTGTAACATTAACCGTCGGTGCCGTGTAAAACGCGCGAAATATTATTACGGAATGTTTTTTACACGGCAGCTGCCCTCCTCTTCCGAGATCTTTTTTATCGTTGCTCTCCGCTCGCGCGTTATAAAACGCGCCACATCCCTGATGCAACACCAAAACGGGTATGCGCATAATACGAGATAGTATTTTAGACTTGTAGGGTGCGCTCCGGTTTTGAAATCGGAAAAAAAATAAAAACGTAGGCAATAAAATAAAACGACACGTTCTATTCTTTTCTTTTCCCTTCGTTTTACGATCCGGCGATTTCGACACGATATTCGGCCAGCCGTGTGAACGCGCGGCGACGACGGTCCCTGTCACGTTAGATATTGTTATGCTTATTGCGACGATCGTCCGTCGTGGCGGAGAGGATCCCAGAGTACTTTATCCACACGCGTCTTATCGTTTGGTTTTTTGTAGGCGCTCAACGCTAAATTTCCCCGGCGCTGAACATTCCAGAAACGGGCGAATCGATGTTGACCGGGTAGTTTTTTAACGTGCTCCTAAAAGAGCAAACGTATCCTCGCCGACGAGTACGTCTGTACACACGACTGTTAAAACTAAACCGTGTCGTACTATATATAGCAGCCGTTGTAACAGCTTTGGACGGTGAGGATTCGATTTATCCGTCCTCGATCGATCCCCGCGACTGTATTTCGCAGCGCAAATCACGAAACATCGATCACGTCTGCGGCCGGTGCAGATCGATACAACAATACGACCGTGATTTCGTCTGTTGTAACACGGCGATATGATACTCGCTGTATAGTGTACACTCAACGCGATAATCGGTTCGTGGTTGTTTTTCTTCACGATTTGTCGATTGTGACGATTCGAACGCGCGACGCGGACGGACGAGTAAATTGGTCGTTTCCACGCCGTTACGTCGCCGCGGCACAGATTTAATAACCGTATCCGTGAAAAACGTCAACAGCCGTCGTAGCTAATCTGACCTTTTTTTTTTTACAATATTTACACAACATCGCGTTTATTTTGTTCGCTCTACCGCGTGTGCCCGGTGTCGTTCGGGCAGATTATTTTCCGTTTGATTCCGGTGGCGCGTCGACCAACTGTTGTTCCGTACAACTGTTTTTCACGGAAAATAAACTAGTCGCGTAACGTTTTCGATATAACGTTTGAAAAAAATTCCTTTTCCGTATATAAGATAAGAGTTATTCGCGGACGGAATAAAAATCTATATAGAAAACTCTACTCGGCTTTCGTCCGTTGAACGGTGTTAATTCAACGCGCTCTTTCTAGAGCCCACTCGAGACGGCGCGCCACGTCTCCCCTCGCCCTCTTATTAGCGTCACCACGGTTTTCGCCCCGGGCACAATAGGCCAAAATACCTGCAGGGGTTGAGGGAAAAAAATATTCCACCCTTTCTCGCGGGCTGGTTACGCGTGGGATATTATTTCTCTCCTCCGATACGGGGGGGGGGAACGTGATGTTTACGCAAAAACAAACAGAAAACTTCATATTAATAATAATTGCGCGCGTTTGTCACGGCCGAACGTGACTTTCAAGAACGTATTTTCGAAAACACCGTCGGTGCTATTTCGAGGATCCCGGTTTTTTCGTACAGAGAACCGGAAAAAAAATGTAATTTGAACGTACCGTCGAAATAAAGTCGAATCTAAATATTATTCGTCCGTATCATAGCCGTCGCGTGAAATTATTCGTAAAACACGCGCGTAAACACGAAATCGACCGTTTCAACTCGTTTTCGAAAGTCGGATGTATAAAAAAATCGACGTACGCGCCCCCGCGAATTAAATCTCATCGCGCACAAGTTTCGCACCCGGTTTCGTACGACGTAAGTGAAGTTCAACGAAACAGTTTTCGTGGCCGACTAATCGTTACGATCCCATTTGTACGAATACCCGATCGTGCTATACGGAACGTAAAAATTTCCTCTGGCTCGTTCGGCTCGGAACGCTGTTTTCGTCGGTACGAAATGTGTCCAAAACCGCGATTACCCGCCCAAAACCAAAGCGGCCAACTACCGTTTCTCGACTATTTTCACCCTATTGTCGTCATCGTCACCGTTCGCGACATCATAAACGTCGTTCAATGAAACGCCGTCGCCGCATCTGGCAAGCGGAGAACGTGTGCCGGTGGAACCGCGGTCGCCGTATGCCGTTTCCGTCCGGGCCTTCGCTGCACTGTCGGTGGTCACCTCTTTGCCGCCGTTTACACCGGTTCCGCTCAGTACGATAACGGTTAAAACAGAAACGACGAGGACACGGATCGGCTAGTTTTTACGGAAAACCTTTTCAAACTTTCACTAATAAAACAGTACGGTTACTTTAGTGCTACTCGAATTCAAAAATTTACATCAGGACGGACCGACACCTCCCCGGAGAACGGACGACGATTCAACGACGGACGGGAACGCGTACTCACTCAAACGTAATATTGTTTATTAAATTGGTCGAACCCGTGACCGTGTTTGCAGTCGAAAACCAGTCGAAAAACGCGAATCGAAATTTCAACGACGCCGTTGATGATCGTCGTCGTATAATAACGACGACGACGATGGAAGCGCAGCGCATAGTTCCTGCCGCGATACCGTAGTGTGTCGCTCCATCGAATTTATTTACCTGCTGTCATGTCCGGTTCAAAAAAAATAGAAAAAAACGAATTCTAATTAATGACTAAAACAAACGATCCACGTACATTCATCCCCCGACATTGAAACACTAAAAAATAATAGTTTTGTGATAAATCGTACTGAAAGTTGTTTGTCGTTGAACAGATATTATATTCCACTCGTTCAATCAAAGTTATGTGTACTTAAATTGTTATACTCGGATATACCCTATATTAGGTAGGTGCCAAGAACTTTACGTACGTGCAATATAAAACTAATCTCGTGGATATTGTGTAAAACAATAAACCGTGTTCTTTATTAACTGTATTTCGCACTTAATCAAATTCAATACTATTTGTATACGAATTACTCATATTCGAACGTGCGCTTTAATCGTTTTTCCGTACATAATGATCGCTGGTTATTATTGTTACCTGTAAATTTTCAAAACAAATGACCAGTTTATTGTAAACATTATTCGACCGGTTCCTGCGCTCGTTTCACGGTTCTCGTCCGTGATTGAGCTTAAATTATTATTTATACCCAAGTATTTTTTATAAATATACGTTTCGTACGGCTGTATAATAATTTGGTCAACTAAACATTATCGATTCGCATCGGTCGTGTACACGACGTTTACGCAGTTTTCACAGCCTAATGAGTGTCAATCAATGTTCGACTCACGACATTACAACACAAATTATTAATATAAACGTATGATTATTTACTGTCGATGAACACACATCGCGTAATTTTTAAGTGTCTTTTACACTTCCGAAATCCACGATGTGCATCTTGCACGTTAGGTCCCTTATCGATTATTCGTTTTTAACGGAGTTTTCCCCGCGTATATACTATTATTTAGATTCACCGTCAAGTCTAAACATCAAACGGATTATATATACGTATTCAGTTTTCTCGTTGACTGCACGTTTATCTTAAACGTTTAAATTATCAATGTTTTTTTTTTAACCTGCAAAATACTCTCGTTTCGGTATTCTTCGGAAGGTGCAAACACTGTAATAACAATTAAACATTGATTTAACGTCACTTTATTTTTAACATTCGCAACATCCACGTAATACCGACTCGACAAGTTTTGATATTATTAATCTAACATTATTTTTCAAATGCGTGATTTAAACATCACTTAGGTAGGTGCCATACAGATGTTTCATGAACTTACATTCGCACAACACGCGAAAACGTGATATCTTACGCCAGCACGTTTTGTGTGTAACATAACATTATATTTTATATGTATATGTATATTACATCTTTGTTAAAAAATTAACGTTTTTATAACATTGATAATTCAAAATGCTGTTTCCTACCTATCATACTTATGGGTGATAACTTCTTTTTTCCGACGTCGAAGAACTATCGTAATGCAATCGCACGAACAGTTTGGAACACGACGTTTTAGTATTAGTTTTTTTTAGTTTTAATCCCGACAGTGCGGTTTTTTCGTGGTTCAGACGATACGTATTTCATACGTGCATATATTATCGTTTCGTAGTGTACAGTAACTTTAGCGTAACATCAAAACCGAAATTTCTCTAGCAAAATCAAAGTTGGCGCT
>CM029363.1:5403309-5435909 GCA_017140985.1 Hormaphis cornu
GTAACACGGAAAATCGTAACTGCATCGGTGTCTGCGCCGAGATGTGTCGCCGTTAATAATAATAATAATAATAATCGTTATATCGTTATTATCATTATTGCGGATTCCTGCGCTATAATATTTCTGCGAACGCGCGAGAGAATCCTCTTATGACAATTATTGTTATTACGGTCGCCCGATGTGCAGCCCGTGAACACAAAATTTACACAAACTGCGGAGCTGCGTTTTGAGATGATTCTGAGCGTCAGATTTTTTTCTTTTTTTGCAGTTAAGCGAAAAACGAAAACGCATAAATTTTCGCTCGACTTGAAGTTCAACTGTATTTACTGTGATTGAGTTATTATTTTCTCTGAAACTTTGATTGAAAAAAAAAACGAATCGGCCAACGACAGTACATCAAGCGATGTATATACTGTACATTTCACAGAGTTTTAACTACAAAACTTCAATTAGTGCGAGAGAACTTAAAACGCGAAATGTTCAAACTGTCGTAACTGACTGAAAATTCAATCAAAATTATTAACTCGCCTGTACTCAACAAAACTTAAGCGAAAAAAAAAAAAAATTTAAAAAATATATGGGCTGTATCCCATCTTAAGCGTCGTCTTATATAGTACTCTACGCAGAGAAAAAGAACGCGTCGGATATAATAGGCATTGACCGAATTATTGATTTTTTCGCTATACTTTTCGTTTATTCGTGTTTATATTTTTTTACTACTTTCAGCTTTACGCACTTCTTTACCGCGGTAGTCGGATTGTTATAAAAAAAAATAATAAAACTTATTTTACGTGTTCCAATATGAAATAATATATCATTATTATTATATCGGTGCAGACGCCGCACGCACGTGTTATATACAGTGTATTATACACAGTGTTGCAAAACGACCATTATACGGCGAAAGAAGAAGAAATTACGGTTGATTAAAAATGTTTACGATAGATACTTTAATAATTTATAAAAATAATAGTAATAACATTGTCGTCGTCGCTGTCGTTAAAACTGCATAAAATGATCCTCGCTCGAGTGTGTACGCTAAAATAGTGTGTAACATAGGGAAATAGCTACGTCATAAAATTTTTCATCGCTATAACGTTTGTTTTATACTATCCGCTCTGCTATGCGATCAATTCTTCTCTGGAAAATTCCTTTTTTTTTTTTGTAGATCTAGTAGCGAAAATCGATAAATTACGTAGAATTCGATCGGCAAAAAACGTTTTAAAAAAAAAAAAACATATGTTTTTCACTATTACCGAGCGAAAATTCCAAAGATGGCCTTCGAATCTGCTATTTATAGACTCAAACATAACCGCAGATACGCGTTGTTTTCACATCGATATATTTTAGCTCTGATTTTCGGTAGTAGAATAATATTGAGATCATCGCAAAAAATACAAAATATGAAACGGCCCGAGACGGTACTCATTTGAAACTTTATCTCTTTTTTTTTTTTTTTTTTTAATCGATAATAGGATCTTATAAAAAATTCGTAAGTACAATACGATATTATATTTACCACCGTTCGTAATAACGCCTGCGATTGTTGGTTTTTGATTTTATACGTCATGCAAAATAATTATTCGTTCGTCGGTGCGCAATGGTTATTCTTGAGTAACGTACCATTCGAAACCGTGTTTTTCGAGGCTGTTATTACTATAGTCTACTAATTAGTTAAACATTTCCAGTCGTTTTCGGAAACATGTAACTGAAACGAATCCGAGAGCTATGTCACAGTGAAAGTGTTGCCCTATTTAATAATTAATAATAGTGTAACTTCCGCTACCTACCTACAGAGAAAAAAAAAACGAACCTTATAGTAATATACGTATATTATAGTAGTAACAATGCCCCACTAGCTAGCTGTGGACCTCTCTTGAGCCGTTCGTCGCTCTAAAGTCAAAGGTATAATAATATAATATTATAATTATTGTTTTTTTTTTTGTCAGAATTTATTGCTAAATAATAAAATTTACACACACACACAATGAGTAAATAAAGCTCTGGTTATACGGCGCGAGTTGAGAATTGAGATTACTTTGCGAGCAATTATTTAAGCCCTTCGCACTTCTCATTTTTGGTACGAAAATAATACTTTTTATTAATAAAATTTATATAATTAACTTAAAATAATAAAGATTTTGACGTTCGTTGAACAAACTTCTAAGATAAAAATAATACATTCTAGTACTTATAATGGCATAACACTTACACGCGTTTAAATACTATATTATATTAAACGTAAAATTGCAGAATATTGATATTATGTTGGAGTAACACAATGTAGTAAATATTATAGACCACGGAAAAAAAAAACCATATTGGTTTACACGAAATTGTAGAACGAGTCAACTTTTCGTTAAAAATACGTACCCACAATGATAAAATATGTACAGTGGATTCTGGGATGGAGTAATTTTTAATATTAAATCTGACTTGATTCAAACAGAACTATGGCTTGCAGATAATAATCTATTTTTAAATCTTGTATTTTATTCCATTCTTTGACTGTAGGAACACTTCCGAACTTAAAAGAGATCTGCTTAATTGTTCATGAATGTACTTGAAAATGTAATTGTGAAAACGCTTTAAACATTTATTAAAATGAAATTGTATACAATTAATGAAATTAATCAAAATTCACTAATAACATTATTGCCCTTAATACCATAGATCTGTACGAAAACGTTTATGTGCTCTCAGTTAAAAAATTGTTTTACAAAACCGCTGTAAGTAGTCTAAAAAAAAAATTATAATAATTACTGTCTCACACTATACTCACAATGTTCATACGCGATTTGCAAAGGAAAATATTTTATAAATGACTGTTACGAGAAAACTACACTACTGGGTTACAATACGACATAGATACTAAAATAGCAAACATGTTACCCGAAAAGTTATTGAATTTAAAATTTAAAAATTTTTATAGGTGTACGTAAGTTACATACCTAATATTTCGTTTTATGAATAGAGAAAGATAGAGGGAAAAATTGAAATATTTCGTAAGAAAGTTTTATGATTGTCGCAGTTAGTATTTATTTATCCTATACTTATAATCTATATTATACCTATCACTTGACTGTTTTGTACTTATTTTTTTCTTTTTTCTAAAATATTATGTTTTAAAGTGTATTTACTACGTACAGATCCGTTTATTATAATATATACGAAACCTATCGACAAGTCTCCTGGGCCCCCACACGAGTTTACTCGGTGTTCGACTTGTTGAAAATAAATTCAATAAATAAATCAATACTATAGGTATATTGGCTAGAATATAATATTTACTTTCGCTATTATTATTATACGCGAAACCCATTAATTACATTACGATCTATTTGCCTTCTCGAATTGTACGGCAAATTTTATATTTATGTTTCGACGTGGTATTTGAAATTTAAAAAACGCGTTTTCAAACGGTACTATACAGTAAGTATAGTCACAAAATAAAATCGACGGGCGGAGTTCACAAGTATAACAATGTTGTGAAAACTACTTCCAATGTCTCGTCAAAATTTCCATTAAAGGGTGGGTATTTTACTACTTTTTTTTTTCTCTCTTTTTTACTTGTTTATAAAATCCAAATACGTCAGATTGTGTATCATACAGAACGACTACCGATCTCTCATGCGGTGACGCCTTACGTGAGTGACTATCGTTATTTTACATAAATGAATACATAATAATATCTACGAGTACACCTTATAAGACACACGAAACGAGTAATATTTCTGAAACGGGTGTACAATAATTCTATTTGACGGAGTATTATCGGTTAGGCCAAATTATCATCATTCCGTCCGAATTACACTGTTGATGTTTTTATGTCGACACGATGAGAATAAAAAATACTCGACGGATTACCCGTTTGACTAGGGATTAAAACTTTTTCGGTATTTCAAGTGGCCTATTAGTCGGTCGGTTTACTCCTATCGAGGTTTTGATAAAAATATCGGTATTTCATACGACACTATTCCATCGAAATAGTTGTATCGTGTCGTTTAGACGGCAAAATAACGATAGTAGAATAATTTTGGTGTTAGGAATTTCTCGTATACGGTAGGTATTTTCAAAATCTGATAATACGTTCTTCGGGCCGCAGGTAAAACGGGCGCGCCGTTTTTATCGATCCTCTTCGACAACGTATATAATAATAATAGTAATATGAGGTAACAGAGGGGCTGCATGCGAGTAGTGCGTGGCAGCCGGCGCGTATTACGAAAAATAAATATTAAAATGAATTCCGAAAAACGAATTGTGGTTTGTATTCGAATGACAAAACTGTTACAGTAACAGGGACGTATAATATTTTACACTGAAAAATCTCGGGTCGTCAAAGATTTGTCATCATCCGTTACTCGAAAATAGCTTATGCGAAACGTAAAAACAATCGTGTGTCTTCGACTAACAGCCATATATTGCTCTCGACTGTAGTTATGCGCTATATATATTAGTGAAAGTATAATATATATTTGTATATGTAGTTAGTATTGCGAAATCGCGTTGATTTTCTTGATTGTTCTGAGATCACACTTTGCGTTCGATCTTTAACGTATTTTCTAAATATTTAATTAGTTTTTATTCATTAAAAAGAAAAAGTAATTCTAAACTGTGCCTCACGAGATCGATACTAGAAACAAAAACAAATAAACTGTATTTGATATAAAGAGGTCACCGGCTCTGTAATTTCGTCTCGGGACTAAACGCGGTTCCCACAGTATACACCAGTACAGTGGTAATGGTTTAACTTAATTCTCGTGTCGACCTTGAGATGGCAACGCTATCCGCGGCAAAACCCAAGTACATGTTAAATATATACGATATCGTACACAATGCACTTGGGAAAATCGAAAAAAAAAAAATGAAGAAAGGAAAAAAAAAAAAAGAGTAAACTTGAGTATTAAAAAGTCGTTTACGGTACGCGGTATACCTATGGCGATTATACACGTTGTGGAACGGGTTACTTTTTTGGGTATGCAAATGTTTTTTGGTAAGTCGCAGCGGTTCAAACTTATTATTTAACGTCTAAAAACAATGATGTTGCGTTCGAAAAAAACGATTCTGGGCTAGCTCAGTCGTCTATAGTAATACGTCCTGGTAAAAACCGAATTTAACGAAAAAATATCATCAAACTACCTGAAATTACGACATTTTAGGTAATCGCTACTGCAATCAACCTACTCCGTTTCTTTCCTTCCTTTCTTCATTTCATTCGTTCTTTTTTTTTTTTTTCGTACAATACCTACTACGTTTGTTTTATGTTACGCACGAAGATGTCGGATTACATACATCACGTATGTTTGTTAGTTTTTTCGGAAAATATATCACGTACGAGTGATACAACCAATTATTACGAAATTTTGAAATTTGCGCCGAAACAACTCAAAGAAATATCGCGGTTCGATTGCTACGAACGTGTTTTTGGAATACCGTCTAATCGAATTACCATTAACTTTTTTTGCTACAAATACCGCTCGGGACCACAAGTTTAATCGTTAATTCGAGTCGGACGCTGTGTTCCGATTTTCGTAGTCTTTGGCTGGTAACTCGGAAAACAATCGACGGAGAACGTCGATTGTTTCACGTTGCGTTTAAAAACCAAAAACTTTTTCCGGTCGAACACATTTTCAGTACAACACGGAAACGAAGAAAGATTTGACGAAAAGCTCCGAGTCGATCCACTTTCGAAACTCTTTGCGACGTTTCCCGATCTGCGGCCCGTATCGAAGCGATCGCACCCGGGAAAAGAAAACAAAAAAACAAAGTCGTCCTACGCCGTTCCTCAAAGAACTGTTGCATGCATCGAGAACAAAATAATAATAATAATAATAATATACGACAGACACACTATAAAATATCATGTTATTGTGCCGACGGCGTGCTCTCCGGCAGCTGGTAACTAGACGACATGTGTGTGCGCGCGTCCGTGTGTGAGCGGTAATATCCGCGGAAAGGAGCACCTGGCGTTTGAGGGCGCGTGCCAGACGATGCTATTATACCGCCGTCGTATACTTTATTATTATTATTTTTTTCTTCTTTTTTCGTATAATATTGTATTATTATTATTATACGTTGTCGCCGTCTCTTTCTGCCCGCACCCACCTACGTTCTATACGAGGCGAGACCCCGGCACATTTATGGCATGTGGTCAAAACCGAACGGCAGGCGCTATTGATTTATGGCGAAGATGTAAGCGTGCCCGACACCGGTCGCGTACACGCGTATTGTACACGTCTCGTATTAAAAAATGGTAAATACACTATATAGGTACGATAAATTGTGATGTTTTTACGTTTTCGGCTCTGTCGATCGGAGCAGCTGATCACACGGCAGAGTACGTAAATTTGTTTGAACGCGTTGTGATCGGAACAGTTCGAAACCGTTCGCAAAACTCGCGTGTACCCGTCGCACCACGGAGAATCGTCCGTGTGTGAACAAAATATCAACGACGGACGGTTGTCGAGCAGTTTAAAACGGATTTTCTCGCACCGATAAGTCGGCGATCTTTCGGTTTTCGTCTCGTTCGAAAAACAATTTGTTATTGCGGGACGTGTGTTTCGGTGTTGGTAGCGGCGGTGATTCAAATGAATCAAATGAATGGCAGCGAAAATATACGACACGATTCCTACGGTCGAAAGCATTAAAATCTAACCATTTTCAGTCCGTTTTGTATGTGTGAAAGTCAGTCGGTCACTAAGATTACAGTTTTTTTTTAATCATTCTCGTAATTGAACCGATCAGCGAACGAGTGTAATGAATATTTTGTTTTTCTTCACCTGCAGTAACAGTATAAACTACGCAATCATTTTTTTATAATTTCCGTATCGTTTTACAAATTGTTTAAATAATTTATACTGGTAACGTTTATTAGATCGTGGTGTGAGAGACAGAGAGATAATACAGGCGAGAAAAGTAGAGATTCGACGTATACACACAGCTATATAACGTCCGCGTGCGCTGATCAGACGGAAACGCATCTTAAAATAGTTTACACGTGTGTTCGTCATTATGTCTTTGCCACCGACACTGCGCGTCGCCTATATTAAATCTTCATTAGTGTGTACACGAGCGATTTAGGCCGTGCAGGTACGTGGGGGCACAATCGAAATGTAAGACACAATGATCCAGCTGATTTGGAGGAGGCTATTTGGAAAAAAAAAAACCGTTTTAGAGCCTACCCGTTCTAATTCGGACACCGCATATTAACGGTCTGTCGTAAATCTCGTTTTTCGGTAGATTACTACAGTATAGAAAAATCGATTCGGACAATTTTTCGGATTTTCGCCGATCACAAACCAGCCCCCGTTGATATTAGTACGCGTCGTGTTACGTACGAACATCATTCGAAGCCGCGAAAACGGTGATATTAGTTTTCGGGATAAAACGAGGCTGCACACTTGAAGTCGTGCACGATACGAACCTTTTGAACAGAATCAAGTTTTCACCGAGTGGAATTTTGTTGGTCCGGCAGAGCAAAAACTCTGGCAGAACCGAAAAACGAATCTGTTTGTTTGAAGTTTTATACCGTCCGGTTTTTCGAAATCGATTCAGTACAGTTTTCGGGAAGGTTATCGCCGATTGCAGTGTGCCGGCGGTGACGTGGTATAATACCTATAATATTGTTAAATCGACACGTTATGGTTTTGACCATTTTGATCGCCGTTTACGAATTGATAGCGAGTCAAATGTTCACTTATTTTCGTAGAGTATTTTTCGAGAGTATTGAAAATTTTCAACAAGAAAAAAAATTTCGTGCTGTTTGGTGAAAAATCGACACTTTTAGACCCTGCTGACGGTGGTTTTTTTTCTTTATTCGAGCACTGCGTTTCAGTACGATATGCATTATGCACGTATAGTTAGTCGCACAGTGAATTTGGCGCAACTGTAGGATGTAAATCATTATTTTTTGCGTTTGTAATTAAAATCTTGTTCCATTCCGCGAAATTGCTGAATGTCCCGGCACGAAACAATTACGCTACGATAATAATCCGTGTACGCGAGCGTGATTTCAACATTTTTCCAACCATAACGAAACGAGAAATCGCCATAATCGTCGCCCGGGTCGGGAAATTCGGTTGTCGAACATCGAGGTTACCTACAATTTTTTACCAGTCCGTCTTTAATCTAGAGTGCAGACGATTATTTAAAAAAAAAAACCAATTATACCGGCGAAAACAGCCCCGATATGGGTTTGACTCCAAACCTTAAGCATAACGAATTCCGATAGGACAGTGTTGCTTTTGATCGAAAATGTACTAAAAATAATTACGCGTTTCTACACTCCGTCGTACATAAAATTGTTAAAATTGCCACTGCGGGGAAGATGGAAAAGTGAAAGAGCTATTTTTTTTTCCTCCGACAAAACGTTACGTCGTGTATGTCGTTTACACGTTTCCTTACGTAGACACAAAAATTATCATTTCCACGATAAAAGTACGTTTTCGACAATTGTATATAACATTCACCAACCTAACTAATGTGTCGTATGACTTTTGTCAAATATTTTTCAGTGTCGTACGTGAAAGAGATCAACATTATTTTCGGTAAACGGTCTTAATGATTTTTGAAATCTTAACGCGAATGCATATTTTCGATTATTTTTGGAAATTCGATCGAGTCGGGATCGCCCGACCCTCTGGTCCCCCGGGCGCCGTATAGAAAAAAAAAACACGCTGTGTATTTGAAAACCGCGCAAATATATTTTTCTCTGATCGTATAAAATTGACGACCGTATGCGATAACAGTATGACGATTTAGCACGTAAAATATCGGTCGACTCGCAAAAACGCAGTCTTAAACCTTTTCTGCAGTAGCGTTTCACGCGTATAAAATGTATTCAAAACTAGTAACAATAATAAACAGGCGCTACAATAATTATTTCGCTAAAAGTAAGGGTGCAAGTTTATTCCACTCATCGACGGTATTATCATTCCGATCGTTTTAACGCGGATTTATCGTTTTGCCACACGAAACCGACAAAACTCGAAACACAAAAAGACTGTAATATCGTGACGTTAGATTTTTATAACAATACTTGTGTACTCGTATAACGGGCAGGGGTTAACAAAACGATCCATGTTTTTTTTTTAATTTTTTTTCATTCCGTTTTATTGAGCCCAGAGGTCACGCCACACCGCCGGCGTTCGAGCAGCATAATAGCACAAGTCCGGAGCAATTTCGTCCAATTATTAGACCGCGCGGCGCAGAGCGAGTGTCTCTCCGTCGTCGTGTTTGCTCGGCATTTTCCTGTACGTTCTACGCCGGTAACCGCGCTATGAATATCATAAGAGCGTTAGGTATACACATCCCACGGTCCAAAAAATAAAAAACATGTATACGTATATTAATAATTATTCGGTTGGTATAGAACGAGGTTAAACCGCTATATTCCGACGACTTTGCGTGCGTGTTGTTTTTTCACAATCGCTCGGATTGTGCCGACGAGATTGTCCGATTTTCGTTTTCGCGACAACGTTATTTCGACGGCGCCGTTTTTTTTTCAAAATTACGGTCGTGATTTTTGGACGATCGAGTGCGCGAAATCAGGCGAGTTTTTTTAACGGGCACAAAACGTCTTTTCGTACGAACGAATCGCCGCGTTCTACGGCCGTTTTCGAATGTCGTCGTAACAATAATGTCCGGTCGTTTCTCCGGAGAGAATTTTCGAAAAATCGTCTCGTAAAAACACGTTGTATTTTCAAAACGACAAGCGATTACCACCCTGTTGACGTTTTGTGGAACTGCCGGGACCACACGTATTCGTGTGTTATACGCCCGTCGTGAGATCCGAGAGTGGCACGATAGGAGATAATTACCCGAACGATATATTTTTACGAAAGGTTGTTTTTTTTTCAGAATCGATGTAGTTTATGTTTTATGAAATCGTGTCGACTTTTCGTCCATAACCGACAAAATCGCGGCGTAGTAACGGGAAATGAACCGTTTTGCCGGGATCGCTCGCGACGTTCCCGCAACCCGTAGTACCAGGCCGCGCGTTACAAACGACCATGATACAGGCTCGGTCGGTCGGTTGAATGATGATGAAGAAAATGAGAAAGGTACACACGGCGTAGAAAGGGCGGTGTTTTTTTTACGTGGAACGCGACTGTAGAACTATTAGACTTTAGGTTTTTCATTTAATATGGTCTGTAGAGCACGAGAGCTATACGGAAATCTTCAAGGTCTAAAGTAGAAAACACTTTTTAAATCGTTTTTGTAAACTTTATCTAATGTATAGTGTTAATGCAGTGGTCGTTATTACACAATGATATAATATTGTTGTGACGCGCACAAAACCGCATGAACTATTATCGTATTTACGTGTACACAAACGATGTGTACTCTGCGCGTTTTTTTTTGTCCGCCCTATCATAATTTTTTATGTTCAAACACTTTATTGTATAAATCGTTGGACCCGCCACCCGGTTTTATAAATTTCGTTGAAAAATTTAGAAAAACACTCGGATAGACGTTTCGGTTCGCACGCGTTTTTCCCGCGAACGCGCGACGCGCACACGAATTTTCGGAAGAGACGCGATACGAGGCTATAGATAACGCGTGTTCGGTGGGGGGGGGGGCGGACAGGAGGCAGGAAAACAACGTTCGTCAAACAACCGTAATAATAATGGTAACGACAGTAGTGTATAACTATGTTTTTGAATCGCGAGAGAGGCCGTCGAGCCATCGCGCGATGTGCGCGGTCGACGGGCACGACTTCCTCCTATCGCGCCGCCGATGCGTCTCGGAGACAAAGAGCTCGTTTTTTTTTTATTTTCTATACCACGTCTTCACAACGACTACAGCAGCAACAACAACAATAAAATATGACAGAGCTTACACAGTGCGTACGTACTCGTCCCCGGTTTCGGAGTCGCGCAGAGATTTCGGGAGGTTGTTTTTTTTCGATTTTCACGCGATACGGAGCGGAAAACGATATCGTGAAAACGTCTGCAGCGCGAAAAAAAGGCCGCGGACGGTTTGACGGAGTAGCAGTGCGCTGGGTCACCGTGGAAGTTGTCGTTTGATATATAATGACTCGCTGAAAACTCTTCGCGAGCCCAGTTGTCCAGCGTCGTCCTGGTGAAAACAAATTCAACGATAGTAAAACACTTTTGCCGTTGATTCGCGTGAACATTCGGCGCGATCTTTTCACTTTGGACGTGATGGTCGAAAAATTGATGCGTAAAAAACGCGTTTCCCGTAATTGTTTGTCGCCCATAAGAAATACGCACGACGGACGTGACGACGAAATAACAACGCGAAATCGGCTACAGACCCAAAATTGTGTGATCCGCGTAAAAGACTATCTATAAAGCTTCGCGGCTCGAACATAAGTACTGGAGGTTTCGTCGGATGACAAACCGCCGTGAAATAACAAGTTCCGTAACTCCGTCGAAAACGATTGAAATCTCGGCAGTCAGAAACTCGCGTCAAACCGATCAAGTCGACTGGAGCGATTAGAGAAATTTTGTCGTTTTCGACCCGCTCTTTTGATTGAGAATTTTTCAATTTTGAACTTTCGGAGCGCAAATTATTAGAGGAGGACCTTTCGTCACAGGTATCGAACGTAAAAATCGGAGCGTTCCTTACACCGTCAAAAGTGTTCACACGGAGAAACAAGAAAAACAAACACCATTGCGAAAACGTTCTTCGCCTAAGAATCTAAAGAAAATTCTCGCATTTTCCCTGTTCGCGTTATAGTTCGATACTACGGAGATCGAGTAAATAAACGGTTAAATGTCCCTATTGTTTTATCTTCGTTCGCGTTTTACAATTATTAATACACCGTGAGAATCATCCTTTTTTTTATATTTTTTTCCCGTACCCGCGGGGGACGGGGCGAACTTCTGACAGCGTTATTGATGACGAAACACCCGTATTATATCATCGTCATTACAATAACAAATTGACCGGATACTGGTGCCGGAAACCCGCGTAAAAGGGGCCGAACGAACGCTTGATTTTTCAAACACCGGTCGTACCATGTATCTACATGTTCTTAAAGTGTAACAAAGTGTCTGTAAATTTCGTTCGTACGCTGATTTCGGTAACGTGAAAAAATTTAATACAAACTAAAAACTCGAAGAAAAAAATGTCATATATTACTATTATTATTATACGGTTGTCAATAGGATTTTGTTTTTTGTTCGCAGGTGAGTGTTTCGAGTTTTACGTCAAAAGGATACAAAAAAGAAAAAGAATCGTACAGAGGTAAATTTAGATAATCAATTTTCGTCCGAAAGAGCCACTGTGGAATTCCGCCGCCAGAGCGCGTTTTATATTTGTATATTTCTGTATTATTATCCTAGTCGTGAGTTCCTCTACTACGTATGAAACAACAATTAACTAATTTTCGTTTTGCAAAACGATCCGGAATAGTAAATAAATTTTTTTTTTTGAAATTTCGATTATCAAAAACAATATTGACGAAATTTAATTTTCAACAACGAGGACAAACCCTACAGTAACTTGTTAAACAAAAACTGATATTATTACGTCGAGAAATTTGAATACAGACTTGAAACCGCATAACGTAAACTAGCGTGAAAGAATTTCGATTTTTAAACCGTCGTAACTGACTAAAAAAAATTTTTAAAATATTTTTTAGAGTCACCTGAATTAACCTTGCGTTAACCGTAGACAAACGGGACCCCTTCAAACTGATTGGGAGCGAGGGGGAGCCAATATATAAATTTGACAAAATCTTTTTCCGAATGCACCGCGGTGAAAGCGGACGGAAAGAGTAAACCGTCGATAGTTATTGTTTTTACTTTGGGACGGACGGTATATAATGATATTTAATCATCTTGTCAATATCCGAGCGAGCTAGATCCGTTCGCGTCGTCCTATATACATTATTATATACACGATATTCCGTAAATGGGAACGAACTTAACGTTTTATATAACTTCTTCTAACAATTCGAATTTCAATCTGATATGCAATGTGGTGAATAGATTGTATATTATTATTATCTTTCGGTGCACAATGATGCGTCGTCTACCACCGACACTGACGAGCGGCTTCCTACACACTGCGCAGGTTAAACTATAATAATATTTTTCCCGCACTGTGTGCACGCGGTTTGTCTCGTTACTTTTGGTGAACGCCGTATTCAATGTTTTATAATATATTGCCCGTCTTCTTCTATTGTCTAGTACGTTTTTAGTCTCTTCTAGTTTGGTGACCCCTCAGCCGACGTTGGCAACGATTTTTTTTTTCCCAAGCTCTCGGGCATTCTGACGATCGAACGGCCTCTTCCAGGGGATATCCAGAGGATGGTCCATCCAACGCATCGGTGTTCTCCCACGATTCCTTTTCTACTTTTCATTCATCACCTTCTCCGGGCTCAATTCATCCCTCCTTACGGTGTGTCCAAACAACATCTGCTTGTACACCGCACTTGTCCAGTCTTGTTTCCACATTTAGAATGGCCAGAATTATTGCCCATTAGTTTGTCCATAAGTTTGTTTACAAGTTATACCACCACAATATTATAATTACATACTTATTACTTTTTTTTTGAAACTCGACGTCTCGTGATACCCTAAAATAATACAGTTCACGTTGTATAATCTACAATGATTACGTGTGGTAAAACAAAGTATTTCGTGACTTTGTATTTTTTTTCTTTACAAAACGGATGTATAATACTTATGCCGACAAGGCGGGAAATGAATAATAATATTTTGTTTAAAATTGTGCGGCGACGTTTGAAATGTATCAAATGAAATTCGTGTTTTACGATACCTACGTACCGAAAATCACAATAATATGCGTGATTCTGTATACGATTTCGCGCTAACGTCGAACATAAAAAAGTCGGATCTCCAGTGTTTTTATGTTAAAATCATAATATTATAACAATAAATTATTAGAAAAACGGTGTGTTTAGTGTAGAATTTTCCGTGTGACTATACTGTATGTTCTACGTTCGTTTTTAGTTTAATCGATCAAAATAAAACGTAATTTAATTAGACACAAAACCCTGACGGTTTCTACCGCGTTGTTTGTGCCAAGTAGGTACGCATGCCAACATCGGTTCGGGTAAATGTAGTGGTTGTAATAATGTATAACTGATGATTTCAATCACCAAAGTGTAGTAGACCCGAGATCAGTGCCCGATACTACGCGTTATTAAAAATACGTATACATCTTGTGAGAAGGAAATCGCTGCGGAGCTGAGCAATAATAACTTACTTTTTTAATAACAGCTCTATGCGAAGCTGGCAACAACAAAAATAATACTCTAAAATCAATTCAAAAAAGTTACTATACATTATATTATAGTCACACGAGCATTTGGCAGTGTGCTAATTCCACAAAAATCGAAAAATGCGTAAAATATTACTCTTACAACAAAAAAAAACCGCTTGGCTGAGTAGTAGGAAACAGATGAGGAAATTCAACCAAACGTCACCAGCCATTTTGTCACTTCTCAAAGATCAAATTTACGGTACTATACGTTAAGTATAAATGTCATAATGTATAATTTTTGTCGCACACGGTAAGAAAAAACGAGGGAAATAAATTGGATTCAACCAAATAAAATATGTGCGTACAAAAACAAAATATGTTTTCACGACTCATCGAGTGATAGACTTTAGATACTTGTAATAATGTACTGTGTTATGAATGTGTTTCCAGTCGAATCTCGTACGTTTGAAAAGTTATTTTTAAAAATTTTCACACGGAAACACGGTAGTTTCATTTAGTTCTAGTCTACTTGGTAAACGTTACGAAATAAAAAATAAATTCGTGTTTTTGACACCGGATTCCGCGAAATTCAACGACGTGAATAATATACATATAATAAATGCAAACTGCAGGATTTCCACGTACGCGTGGAATGTCTCGTCGTACTATTTCCTACTCGTACTCGATTGTTTACGATATTCGTTAGACGTTATAATTAAGCCGTTTATGTTATTTTCTCAACAGGAAGCGTGTCGAAACTGCAGCGATGATTATTTACGTACACATTCGTACAGACTTTTAATAACATTACGCGCGTTTGCCGAGCGTATGAGAACTACGCGTAATTTTATATTTATATACGAACGTTACAAAAGAAATCCTGTCTTTACGATCATTTTACTCGCACACGCCGCGAGAACAGTGACGAGGAAAAAACAATAAAATTTTATATGTTCGTAAAAAAAAAATCAGCGTATCCGACACGATTTGCGAAATAATAATTGTTTTTTTTTTTCTATAGATATCGAATCGAATTCGCACAACTAAACAACGACTCTCTCCCGAGTCGGACGAAACTTAACTTACCAACGAAACAACGATTGTCGTTATACATCGAATTAAAGTCAAAATCAGTATTTAAAAAACTGTAAAGAGAAGATAATCGTTTTTCTTCTACAACGCATCGTATTAACGGCTGTAGGACGGTTTTAGTGTATTTAAAACATTGTTTTCACTATTTTGGAGAATTGTTCTTCGAAAAAAAAATACGCAGTGTAACTTAACAGTTTTTTCCTTGCTAATGAAACGAACAGGGAAGATTCGTTTTTTAAAATGTGATTAAGAGCCCACGTAGGGTTTCGCATTCATTTTTTTTTCATCCGATACGTCAAGTATAATAAAAGTTCCTAAAACAGAATCGTCCTCGCTATGACACACGAATTGCCCGATAAACGGCACGTGCCGGTGTACATCTAATATAGATCTTGTGTTAAATATAACAAAAAGCCGCACCGACTAACCATAATATTATATTATTAACGTATGTTTTTTTTTTTTTTAATCGATATGTACGATTAGACGTGCAAATTACAATTCAGCGTGTAAAACGTTTTCTAGTTTAAACTCTTTTTGTCGTCTGACGAACGGGTAGTATTTTCGTACCAAACATCACGCGCGTTTTCCAAAACGTTTTTCGTCTCCCGCTGTAAGGCGTTGTGCCCGCCGTAAATCGAAAAGGCCGAGAAAAAAAAAAATCGTTTTTTGTTCGGTGAAAAAAAAAAACCCCCGTCATCCAACACGATTCAAGCGTTATGTATTAGAGTTTTTGCTTCGAAACAAGACTAATTTGGAAAACGTAACGATCGTAATGTTTATAGCTACGAGTAAGAACGATTTTTTTTTTTCGGATCCGTTATTAACCACGGTAACGACGGTCAATACGCGTGGAGACGAAATCACTTTTTTGACGTCCGTCGAATTTTACGCGCTCCCCGGAGACGTTTGTTTCTCCGTTACGTTTCGATTTTGATGTCGGTCCGGGTGTTTTTCAGTCACAACCGATACGTGAAATCCCCGAAACAGTTGCCGAACGCTTTTCTATCGGTTCGCCGCCATCTTTCTCGCCGCAATGATCGTTTTGCTCTTAAACCGAATCATCATTACCCATAGTGTGGCCAGTGATGCTCAAAAATCAGCCCAGGCAAATGATGTAAGACACCCACTCCGTGGATACAAACCAGCCCCAAGTAGACTGAAATCAAGGAAAAACTTTTTGAAATCAACCACGGAAATCACAACATCACTCGAACATGAACGGCATCAAAGATGGATAGCGTTGAACCAAATAAATAACTTTAAAATGAGACCAATGGAAAAATTACCACCCGGGTACTGTTGCGAATGGAACACTTGGAAAACACTCAATAGATTGAGAGCGGGTGTTGCCCGAACAAGGGAAAACCTACGTAAGTGGGGATATAATACTGACACCATTGACTGCGACTGTGGAAGTGCACAAACAGTGCAACACATATTAGTATGCCCTCTGAATCCAGTGTCATGCACACCTGAAGATTTGGAAAATGCAACGGACGCGGCTATTCAAGTAGCCAATAAATGGAGTAAAAAAGGAATATAAAGAAAAAAGCATCTATATTGTTGTAGCCTGGACACGATAAGAAGAAGAAGAATCGTTACCCATCTGCGTGTAACTTGTGGTCTTTGCAAAAACGTACATTCAAGGTGCGTATACGGTGTACCAGCCAGCCAGCCAGCCGATCGGAAGTCTATCCGACGATGAACATGATGATCAGGCATAACGGTTTCACCGTAACACAAAACCACCGGTTCGGTCGCGTGCTCGGAGCCGGCGGCGGCGGTGGCGCGTGGTCAAGGTGGAGACGACACCTGCGTATTTCTTCCTCTTCCTCTCCTCCGAACGCGGAGACCCCAAACGACGATACCGCGACGACCACCTGCCCCTTTTCCAGCCGCACTTTCACCTGGCGCACGACGTCTTCCGTTATTATCGTTTTTTTGTTTTTTTGTTTCGGCAGCCGTTTCGCGTCGGGGAGGAAATTAAAAAAAAATTTAGAAAAAAAAAAAGATCCCTTTAGGGGTCGCGCGGGGGTAGTTTGAGACGGAGTAGCGCTTCGGGAGGGTCACCGTTTTTTCTTCGGAGGTCACGAACGCGTATTATATTTTTAATGTCCTCGAACGAGCTCGGTTGTCCTGGCGAAAACCGAATTTGCCCGACGAAAATCGAATGAAACTTTTTGAAATTATTTTTTCGCAGCTGTGCACAATGACAAGCGGTCGTCTAGAATTTCACGATTATTTTCGAAACTACCGTGCGCGGTAGGTTTCAATGAAATCGTCGTTCGAAGTCTTAAAACCGATTTCGGGTAGACCGAAAAACCGTTTTCAAAAATTTTCGGTACACGGTTGGAGTGACCGATGTCGCGTTCGAGTAAAAAAACACGGAATCGACTCGTTTACGATAAACCTGAAAATCTAAAAACGGCTGTAAAATGGCTGTAAAATCGAACGAGACTTTTTGAAAATTTTTCCGTAGTTTTACACCACGAACACACGCGATTGTCTGAAATTTCAAGACTCCTCGATGATCGTTTTTAAAATTATGGAGACAAATAACCGTACGCGTTGTTGACAGAACAGCGACAGTTTAGCGGTTTTTAACAATTTTTCCCTGGTTTTATAAAATACGCTGTCATTCCGCGCGGGATGATCGCGGAAGCGTTATAATAATGTACGTCCGTGAAAACTGCTCTATTATTCGTTTTTTTTTTAAATTTTTCCACGGGAAAACAAAAAGAACACTGCGCGTTTGAGCAGTCGCGTGAACAGTTCGCGTACGTATTGGACAACCGGCACTGTTGAAATGGGTCAGGTTCTAGAATAACAGTTTTAAACGAAATTCACGGTTGTTAAGGAAATTTGCCTTACAACAACACCACTAATTTATAATATTGTACATAATTTTTCTGCGCGTGAGCCGCCGCCGTTTTTTTACAGTTTACACAAATTGTAAAAAAAAATGAAAATATTCCTACACGAACCACGAACGAGCGCTGCACGGCGGATTGAAAATCGTTTACATCGAATTTTTGCGATTTCTGCAATAATAACGATACCTAACAACAATAATACGCAATCGTTTATTATGTACCGTGTTACGCGTGTACAATTCTTGTTTACAAATATATTTTTAACCAACGAAAATTCTGTTGCGAAAAATACGCGAGTTTTTACTATGTACGTACGAATCGCATCACAAATCGTACGAGGCGTTTTTTTTTATTTAGATTCTTTTTGTCCGATCTTTTCGTACTGTATTATTATAACATATTACTGTGACGCGTAGTGTTTGCATAACGAAACGACTTCTCACCGACTTCAGGTTTACTCCCTGTTTTTCCTTCCTTTTCTTTTGAAAAAAAGTACGTGCCGACCACGAATCAAACGCGTCTAAAACTGTTTTACGTGAAAACAATTTTGGAGTAAAACATCGGCAAGTGCACAGTGCAGCTAAAAAATGAAATAAGTTTTTACAAATTTTCCGCGGTATTAACAAAACGTTTTATTTTTGTGGCAAACTACAGCTGTTGTGCTACGCACTTACGGCACAATGGATAACAATATGCTAATTTTTTTTTTCGTATAATAATATCGTCGAAAATATTCAACGTTTTCAATAGATACCCGCATCTGGCACCACGTTATACAAATAAAGGTACCTCGCTTGTACGTATATAATATATTATAATCGGCAGTTTGAGCAGTGTTTCTCAAAATGTAATTATACGCGAATGCTCCGTATATATATACATATAAATATAAACTAATTGTATTTAATTCCGTCTGCGGTTTTTCGTTGCGATTTATGTGTTCTCAGTATCGATTTGTGCTTTTATCTTCGGTACATTACAGTATACGAAATGAATGTTTGGGAAGTGAAAATTAAAAAAAATAAAAAACGGTTCGATTCATGTTTTAATTTTCAGATAGTATTTAGCTTTGAAATATATTTTTAGTCCCGATTCAAATAACATTGTAATCGACGTTGTTCCGATTAGCGAATCCGACGGGGAAATCTTTTTCGACGACTTGCGGCGTTTTTGTAGACTGAAGATAAAGATGTACAATCATCGTGGTTAGTTGGAAAACGGATATTTTGGCATCGTTTTTTTATTGATTTTACAAAGTTATTTTCCGTTTGCTCGTTGCTATGAGCCAGCATTTTACGAGCATTACTGCTATATAGTTCCCTTCTTTTTTTTTTTACGAACGCGGTCACGTGATAAATTACGATATATTATTTTAAAATTGGATTCGATTTACGTTTGTCGATTTCAATCGTATCGCGCTTCCTGTCGGTGTTGTGCGGTTCTTTTGTTATTATCGATTATACAAACGAACTTATTTTTTTATAATACAAGTACTATAATTTCGATTGTAGCAGAAATAATTTATGGCCAAATAATGCTCGTTTAAAACGAAACGTTTGTCTCAAATTTCGTTTCGCATCGATCCTGCAACGTCTACGTTGTACGTCACGGTCGCAGCTATATATTAATTATTCGTTTCGCCAAAACAATCGCGCGCGCTCGGTTTACTTTTTGCAAAACAAACTTCGGGAATCAAATTTACCCATGATATCACTGTTTGTGTATAAACAATGTTATTGTACTGTTACGACCGACGATATTATATTTGTTTCGCGTTCGTTTCTCTAAACCCAATTAAGACGATTTTAAGACGATTCCGCCTAACACGAAAATGTTTATATCACGTTGGCTCGCCACGGTGTATTCTCGACGCCCAAGGGATGGCGCAACGTACGATGCGGTGAATTCGAGTTTGCGGTTTTCAAACTAAATAGCATACAATATTAAAATTATGGTCAACGCGGCCGGTACTAGTATTGTTGGATTACATCAACAGTGTAAACGTTTAATTAATAACGAATTCGTTGACGACTGTCGTATCACTCGTACGTTTGCGAACGAGCGCTTCCACTGTTATAAAAACGACTGACGAAAGCTGTTGCAGCTTGATGAACTTGTTTACGAAAACGAGGATTCGCGCGTTTTAAAAGAACCTCGTAGCGTGATACTTTTGGTGTTGCTGCTTGATCTCCTAAAAATACTATAGGTTAATTGGGTTCGACTGGTTTATAATGAGTACTAATCGAATCGCACGCGCGTTTCGTGTGGGTATCGAAAAAAATATGAGAACCTTTAAATTGAAAAAGTTCGGACATCGGCGCTGTTACAATATACTCAAAGTGTCAAACTCGTGAACCGACGTTACGCTCATAATCGCAATTACGCACTAATTGTACTAATAAACGCGTAGGCGCAGCATACGATCTGTGCACTCGGTTTAGTTTTCTCGAACAGTTTGATTGACAGTTTAATTATTTCAATGACGGAATAATAAAATATGATAAAAAAAATTATAATACCACGATGACATACCGTCAACAAATCGTGTTGCTTGTTTTTTTCGTTTTTTTATTCGGAACAGTGTATAACGATAGTACAAAAATAATATAATTATTATTATAAATGGCTCTTTAGCCCGCACACGTTCACACTTACAGTATCGCACGAAACACTAGGCTTTTGTTCATGCCGCATGAATGAACCGTGCATCACAAAAACACTTTGGACACACGTAATATTATTTTTGTCCCTTACAAACTAACGGCCGAGAATGCGTGGGCGCACACTCGTCTTCGTGTACAGGACACAAACATTTCCTTTCACGTACTATATATAACATATTATACCAACACCGTCGTATTATCCGTGCAGTATTTTTTGTAGCTGCGTTTGTGTTTTCAAAAAAAAAAATAATAACAACAGTTTCTGCTTCATTTCGACGACGACGAACGGCGAACGTTTTGTGTTTTACGTTTTTATCAAAAATATACATATACGACGTAGTAAGGTTTCATACCCGAACACCCAGATCGGTGGATATATATACATATTCAATACACGGAAGGAATTTTTAAGATCCGGTTTTGCGTGGATTATAGTATTACAGCGAACGGGCATTATAATATCGTGTTTTGAAAATTTTGAAAATTTTTTTTATTATTATTTCACCTTCACGGCAAAGATTGATGTTTTTTTCTTTTTAAATTTGAAACGTTACTGATTTGACAAACTACGCGATATTATTTCTTAAGTTCTATCCGTGTATACTGCGAATCTAATTTGAAATTTTGAGATAACGGTACATCTCCAATAAATAATAAAAAACCAATGAGAATACATTGTTTTCAACAAGTTTGAATTGGCCGTGGGGAAATGATGTTTTGTAGGGCGGCCAGACCTCCCCGAGCTACGTACTGCCGTAGAAGCGGGTTATATTACCCGGAGGACAGAATCTTTTTTTTTCTGCAGTTAATTCGAAGTATAATAAAGCGGAGTGCTGCTGATCGGCCGTTATCGTTTTGTTTATTTTTTTTGTAAAATTTGATTTTTATCGTCAGAAATTGACGGACTATTATCGACACTCGGGAGTCGCCCCCCGCGATCGTTAGTTAACGCTTAGCCGGCGCCCTCGAAAACTGTCTCGACGTTTTTATACTCACAAAATTGGCTCGAACTCGGCCAAAACTCGGTCTTCTCGACGGTTAGATTATACTACGGAAAAACGATGATGAAAACAATCGTGATTTCAGCTCTCGTGTTTCATGACTTTGTTTGCGAAAAACTGCGATGGTACTAAACGCTATTAAACACGGTTTTGAGGAAGTCGACGATTGTGTGACCGAGAATATTATAGTATTGTCGGACCGTCAAATAATCGCGGTCGAGTTTTTCCGTTTTTCATAAAAAATTACAAACGATTGTCCGACAATCAGGCGGTCGGGAACGCAAACGATTTTACACCGGTGCGCGCGAGAATAAACGTTACCAACGGAACGGCGCTTTCGTGCGATAAAATATCACCGAGTCACGTACGCTAAACTACGTTCGCTACTCCGAAATTAAAAAATAATTTCTGTAGAAAATGTGAATTATTCAACGGCGGATATTCCGCGAGGGAACGAAAGAAATAATAGATCGTATATTTATTTTTATCTTCCAAAAGAAGAACTCTTCGTAAACAATTCTCACTACTAAACTTGTTAAATTATTTACCGCTTTCGAAAATACACTGCTCGGCCAAAAACTACTGAACGGACGCAGCGTTATACTCTCGAAACCGTTTTTATACATTAAGTATTGATCGCGTGACGACTTAGAAGTGACGAAACAGAAAAAACAAAAAATGGAATCGAAATGTTTCGAGACCACACTGGGAAATTTTTGATGAAATCAAATTTCGTTGACAGTTTTCGACAAGCCGCCAAGTGGCCATATCGATTATGCGCGTGTACACGATCAAAATCAATAATCCGTTTTGGAAATGATACCTATAATCACGTAAGCAACACTTATAAATTGTGATATTTTGAACTCGACGTTTTTTTTTTTTTTAAATTCTGAGCGAGAGAATGTTCTTAGAATTACGTTGATTTAAGTCTAAACTAACGACCCACCCAAAGCGCGATCGCTACCCCCGGCCAGCTACCCGCGCGACCTAGAGTGATTCCGGCTTTTTTCGAATAGCTATGAATTTTTTCGTTTTTTTTTCAAAACGTTCAGGTCGTACCGTATTCGTGCGGTAAACACGCTATTTTTTGACATTCCAGTCGATTATACTATTTTGTTTTTTTAAACTCGTTTCCCGACACGGCAAATCCGTGTACGACGAGTTTGCGTCCTCTGCAGAGACATTTTACCGGGACGCGTGATCGGTCCAACCTAATAAATTCTTCATTTTTTTCTATTTTACGTTTTCATACGTGTACAGATACAGATACGTTCGTACGGAACTACTTTTTCATCCACATTGACGTCCCGGCAGTCAGGGTAAAAAAATATGACACGTTTTCTTAAGATCGATATTTTTCATTAAAAATAATATTGCTCGTCGCGGTACGATTCAAATCGCGCAAAAAACGCGTCTGACGCGGCCGACGTTATTTTACGCGCGGTCGAAAAGGTTCACAAGACGTTTGCGGGGTTAGACGTCGCGTACCCCTTCACTACGATACGCCGCCCTTTTTTTTCACCATTTTTTTATTTTCACACAGTCCGAATAGCGCGTATCATCTGCCGAAAATCCTTCGCGCCACTTTCGAACGCACCTTTAGCGCTGTGTGTTTTTGTTTTTTGGCCAAACGCTCGATCAATCGATCGGACCAGAAATCGTCGACCACAGTGTATAAAGAGTAATATCCGAGCCATTTTATATATATATTTTTTTTCTCATAAGTCTCGTAATTCGAGCGACCCCGTCTCTGTCCCCCGAGGGTGGTTTTAACGGCCTGAGCTCCTCCGGCACAGCTGTTGTCTTGGCCCCGGACCAACGAAGAACCGTGGCGCCGATCGTCTCGTACGTATAAAGTGGCGGCGGCGGCGGCGGCGGCGGCGGCGTCTGCAGGGCGCGCGCGAACGAACGGCCGGGCGGAAGCGGGCCGAGGGAAAATATCGATGTCCGCGGGCGCGCTGCCGGCGGGTCGGGGACGAAAGGGACGGGAAATCGGAGCAGTGGCACGAAAAAGGATTGCGAAAACGAAAATTAACGATTTGTAACGTACGTGCCCCGCCCGTGTTATGTATTCTCGACGAACGGAATTCGCGATTAACAACGGTTAGGTTCAAAACGTTTTCCTAGATTTTCCGAGGGCCCGTCGTTTTCTCGTCGACCGATACCGTTTGTTTTGTTCGGTCAGTTATAACACGCGGTTCGAAATTTTTCATGTTTTTGAGTTTTTCAACATACCGGGTTCGCAATAGTTCGTAGTGTTGGAAGTGACATGTTCTCACGATGCTCGGAATGTTACTTTTCAAAAATGTTACTCGTTCATGTTAGTCGTAGAGGAACCAATTCCGTCCGAGCTTGAATTTACGATCCTCAGAAAAAGAGACTGTACATTATTCTGTGATAAATTTGAATCGAACTCGATAAACACCCACCCTGGATAATCTCCGACGTTCCAAACGCATGGCAGGGGGACCGACTTGTTATGGTAAAAAGAAATTTACGAAAAACATTTAGTGAAATTTGTAAAGTTTGTATGGACTCACCAAATTGTACGTGTCATTATTTTACTAATACTCGTAAGAATAAAAATTCCGACTAGAAACATCTAACTACTAAATTGAAAGGATCAATAACGTTCTCTTATAATAAATTACAATAATATACTCAAGCGCTTTTATAATATTACAGTGAAAATCTTAATTCGTCTGACTGACAGACGACGAATCAAATATAACAATTCCAGATAGAAATTGAAAAATGCATAAGCCAACAACTGAAAATTATTTAAGGAACTCGTTCGCATTCCAAGTAGGTAACTGCATATTTTCCTTTACACGATTTCGCGATCGTTTTAAACACGTCACGAAAACTGTGATATAATTTTTAATAATTTTAGCTCGGTTAGGTTTACGCTTATTAAAATAACACCCGTAAGAAGAAATTTTTTTTTTTCAACAGTGGGGAAAAATATGAGCGGACGAGATTTTGCAATGAACATAATACGTACGAATAGAAATAATAATTTATATTTAAATTCACCATTAACACCTGAAACAATATCGCGAAAAATGTCACAAACGCAAACAGAAATCAACAGTGGCGGCGCCAGGTAAAATTTATATGTGGGCGAAGTAGACTTAAAGAGGCCCTTTTTCTATGGTTAATTATAATTATAAGTCCCTTTGGAACGCGAGGCCCTTTGAGGTGCAAGGCCGTGGGCAATGGCCCACTTCGCCCACGCCTAGCGCCGCCACTGGAAATCAACCCTTGTTGGTTAAAAATGATCGTAAAATGTTGCGTATTACAACATTCGCAGTTTGTCTTCGTATAATATTTGTCTGTGTGTCAACCAATTAATCTCGGCTCGGTTTTATACGGTTGTATGCAACAAAGAGGGAAAAATTGAAAGTGTAATGGGGCAAAAAGTAATTAAAAAAAAAACTCACGTTTTAATGGATTCGCCATCAAAAAACACGCGATTTTCCAAAGTGAAACGAGCTTTTTTCTCCTTCCAGTGAGTGGTGCATGCGCGTTTTTATGATTCGTGGCGAAGGATAAACGTTATAAATATTAATAACGTGTTTTCGTAACCCGCGGCTTGATTTTCTGGAGATTTTTAATCTTTTACACTCGACCCATACGACCGCAGCGTTTTTCTCGTGCGCACCACACTATATACCTACGATAATAACGTTTTACTGCAGACGGCCTTTTCGGGGTCGTCCTTATCGGCTTTTGCTGGCGCCGATCACACCTACTTGGGTAGGTATAAAAACGTTTTCTACACGAAGGTTACCAGCTGTACGCGATGGCGAAAACCACACTTTCGACTGTGTTTTCTAAATGTTTTTTTCGTCTTAACGTTATTAGCCGTATTGAAACTTAATCAACGAAACGATCAAACGTATCGCGAACAGAACACAATCGATTGCGAGCAGATAAAAACACGAAATACATGTATATATAGAGAGTCTTTCATCAAAAACTAATAAATTTAATGTAAGTCTTTAACGTTTTAGTAAAAAAAACATATTACACGAGTAGTAAAAAGTCTTTGCACGCAATCATTAGTACCCGGCATATGTACCGACGATTTGGATAAAATACATTTTACGATTTACGTTTATATAACACAGCCGAACTGTTGTTGCGTACCTACGTTTTTTTTTTTCATTTAAATAATTCGTCCGTAACCTGCAGTGTTCGCGTTTTAACCGTGCTTACATATTATTATTTTGTTTTACGCAAATACCCGTGTGTACAACGCCAATTCGCGGATATGGCCGTTCACGGACGCGAATTAGCGACAAATCGCAATGTGCTTGGGGACACGCGGAGAATTTAATTTTCACGCCGTCCGCGTCGTCGTGCACAAGGAAAATCAGTCTGCGTATCTTCAGCGACGACGGCGCCTACAAAATGTCCAGGCACGTTTAATCTGTTTGTTTCAGAGGGATCTAAAAATCATTAGACTAATCTGCGTGCGTATAGTGTTTTTGTGTGCGATAGACACTGTGAACTCCTTCGGGAACCTCACCCTTCCGATACGGAAACCAATTTCCCGTTCGCGCCGCCACGCCCTTTTCCTGGATCGTCCCTCGTAGTTTTTATTATTATTTTTTTCCCCGTACATATTATTACCGATGTTCAACCGTGTACATTTTCAATGAAGAAAACGTGTAGGACAGTGAAACACCGTAAAAAAAATCGGGTTATTCGGGTTCGTCCGGCTGAATGCCGAAAATGGAAATGGTTGGGCGGGCGACGCGTTTGGACGTTTGGACGGAGCTGCGTATTGTAAAACGTCGGTGACTACCCCGTGATGAGCGATTCAAAGTGAAAACCAAAAAAAAAAAACTGAAACGAAAAAGTAGATGACGACTTTTGTTGTTTTAATCGACTACCCGCGCGGTAAGAGGGTTCAAATCGAGCATCGTGAGATTTTGAGTCGAACGAACGAGCTGGTTACCGAGATTATTATCGAAAGAATCCGTATTGTACAATACGGTTTTACACTCATATTAGTAGTTCTCTTTATTTAGATTTTTAAAATGTTTTTTTTTCTTTCAAATACAAAATTTTCAGTGCTCTACGCGACGACAATGGACGGTATTTTGCACGCCACAGTTTATCCATGTTGTTCCCAATGGAACCTTGTCGATGGTGCAAAGTAGCAATCCTGCCACATCTCAACTTTGCGCCGACCGTTGTTTAAAAACTATAATAAAAATCTGAAAACTTAAAAAATGTCATAACTCTTACCTATAATGATACGTTAATTGTATCGCAATATCATTAAATACCGTCAAAGGTAAACGCGAATATTAGCGCAAATTTACGGCTTCTCGAGGATTATTATACCGTCTGTAAACAATTCTTGTACGCACGCATGTGTGAGCCGATGTTTCGACATTATTTTTTTCGGTATCCCCGGGCGACCCTGTCACACACAACAAACGCGATATATTATTATTACTATTAAAGAGAGTCCTATTTCGTATTGATTCTCTTCTTTTCCCTCTTTAACGTGTGATGATGCAATACAAACTGCTCGTTTTTATAAGTTCGGTAATACAATATTGTATTATTATGTCACACGACGACGGCTTCCGACCGCGACTCGATTATAATATCGTAATATAATATACGAGTATCCTCTAAAAACCGTGTACGTAATATTATGTGCGATTTTGGGTGCTCACGAAATTTGTGCGCTATGAATGTGTTTACCGCGAGTTTAAAAAATGAATTCATAATAACTGCTCGGTAAGTCGGGACACCTATAAAAACGTAAATTGTATCCCATTTTTAAACGCTGCAGCGGATGTCCTTGATACGACTCCCTCGCTCCAATAGAATTAACGAAAAATGAAATACCCATATATACATTTATACCCGTATACATACTTCTCGAGAACTTTAAAAGCAATAAAAAATTATTAATAATATCGTCACACGATCACCTATTTATTACGACGCGTTATCAGTTCGTTTAGTATTGCGAGTCTATTAAACGTAGTGTTTTTTTTTTAAACGCACACGTCGGTCGTATAAAATCATCTCCGACACTTGATAAACGTACAGCCAAAAAAAAAAAAAACGGTTTTCCAAAAGTGTTTTGATATCTTGTCGATCAACACGAATTTGTATGCAGTACCTATCGCAGTTTTATAATTTTTCCTACGCGAAACGTTAAAACACCGACGCGATCGTTCAAATACTTTTTATATTTTGTATCGTTTAGAGGACGAAATGCTTTTAGGCGGATTAAGTACGACGAAGACCTGTCCGTCGAGTGTCGACCGCTGTCGAAAAGTGTTTAAAACGTGTTGAAGACGAGAAACGCAAACTGTATTTATTTTAAATTCTTCGTCGTCATAGTACATAACATTACATTATTGTTGTTATACACGACTTCAACGATATTCACGCTGAATTAAACATGCTTGTTTTGACTAACGGTTGCCAGGCGACTGTCAAGCGAGCAATCGATAACTTATTTTTAAAGAGAAGTCGGTAATTTTTTTTTTTCAATAAAAATTACGAGCTTTTTCTTCGAACATTTTTTGTTTTCTATGTTTTAGTTATAACTACCATAGCAACGCACATTTAATATTCTCATTTTAAATTGCATTCATACGCACTGACATCCGTTGAACAAATTTTTGTTTTTGAATTATTTTGAACCGTTTACGGTGCCTGTGACGTACACAGTGTACACTTAAAAGCATATTAATACATCTTAAAAGCCGACAATCGATTCTGTTCATCAACGAAACGATAGAGTGCGCTGATTAATAGTTGACCGGATCTCGCATAGTTAGAAAATTGCCACATTTGTATCTGGTCAACGTTAAAACTGGTACCTAGATCGAAGTATTCAATAATAATTGCTTTTAAATTTGAAATAGGAACTCGCGTTTTTCAAAAAATATAGATTTTTGATAGTATGTAAAAATCAGACGAATAATTACCCGAAGGTGTGCTTAGAAAAATGGGTTGGGGAGGTGTTGAAGAAACCATCTTCAATTGCAGAACCGTAAGAGCTCGTACACTTAATAAATTAGGTTTGAATGATACATTTTTTCAAGGTGTTACACTTATAGAGTTTAAGTACAAAATCTTATTTTTTTGATTTAATTTTTTCACGTCGATACGAATGTTACGGAACGGTAGAATACATTCGATTTCATTGTGAAATCGGGAATGCGGTCGAATCCTCAAAATCGAATTAAAAAAGTTTTCTCATTACGACAGGAAAACACGTTTTTTCCACTTTTGCACAATGTACAAGAAATAATTTAATTAAAGAAAACAATACAGCTTGCGTCGTCGACTATGTGTTTACTATCAAATATGTTCGTGTTATCAAAACTGATTCGTAAAACATTGTCGTTGGGATTAAAAAACTGGTCCAAAATGTTCTTTCCAGAGCCCGTGGATAGGGGCTTTACTCGGTTGAGCTTCATCTACCCTCGCAAATACGACTCTGGCTGCAGAAATCATACAGGATATCAACAAAAGTGGATTCATTCGATACCGAGTTTATTTTGACAATGTCGACGGAAGAGATTGTTGATAAATAAAAAATTTTTACGCTAATTCGAAACCTTCGGAACATTTACGCTTTGCGACGGGCTCTTACTGGAGAATTGTTCACATTTAATCGTTTTCATTTTATACCAGTCGTCGCACACCGCGAAACATAATCGTTAAAGTCCATCTTGACCCGAGTATGACGAATGTACATATTTGCAACAGCAGTTTAGAGTTATTTAACGGTTTGAAATTCGGTTGATTCTGCACGTGTCGTTGCGAGACGCGTAGAATAGTAACGATTACTGGTACCGAACGAACTGATAATCATCGCGAAACTGTTGAACTTTTTATGCCGTTGAACCGCTAATTCGGAAAAAAGTTCGCTGTAATATTTTTACCCTGCAGTATGTTATGGTGGTGACGGTTTGACTTCCAGAATATCTCGTTGTTGTCGACCCAGTGTCGGCCACCGCCGCGGTCAGAGATTATTACGCGTTTAGACTGGAAACGCGCGGCGGTAGACACGTTGTAGGCGCGGAAATCACAATTTTCGGACGGTCGTTAAGAAATGCGATAGTTAAGACTTTTACTTTTTTTTTTTTCATAACAACCAAAACATAAACAGTTTACAACGTTTGAAAAAAAAATACCAAGGACCGATTTCACCGAAGAAAAATGATGAGAAGCGAGTACGATACACAAATGATAATAATCGAAAATATCGGACGTGATAAAAACATCGAATCTCACTCGAAACACCTATTATACCATACGCGCATCTTTCTAGAACGATTTTTACCTTACACGTCGGTTTTTCGGCGTAATTGTTTTATCAAAAATTATTTTGTATCGCGAGACGTCGACTGTTTTACGACGGCGCGTTCAAATAATAATAATCGCTCGAGCGCTCGAAAGGGGTAGTGACGCGAGTGCTGCAGGGCAAGGGCGGGGGTGGGACACGTCCGCCCGTAAGAAGGGTGGAAAAGGGATAGAAAGCGGATAGAACGAACGAGTCGGTGTGTGTGTGTGTAGTTTTTACGTTTACTCATTATTATAAAACTGCCTAATATCTTCGCGTGTCATACAAACACACGGACGCGAACGCACGCGGCCTCGCTATTGATCCAACCCCCGGGTCACGGCCACCCGTGCGCCGCCGCCGCCGCCCTTCGACGGCATTCCGCCCGCCGCGAGAGTCCGCTGAACCCCGCCGCCGACGCGCGCTCGGTCCCTTCCCGCCCCTAATTCGGACGTGCAGCCCGGCCACCTTACAAAAGTGCACCGGCCATACACACCAACTTGTCGAAAGATATCGTCCGATCACCGAATCGGTTTTTAATTTTAAACGTACCCAAAGCGAGTACGATCGACAACCGTTCAGGATACGACGTTACATTTGTACAGACCGTCTGCGATGATCGGTGACGTCGTGAAGGTCGTGTACGTTTTCCACGATTATTTTTGTCGTCCGATAGATCCACATTTCGTACACGATTATTTACGCGCATACGGGTCAAGCGAACGCCGAATTTTGTAAAACGTTTGCTCGTTTTTCCTCGCGCGTAAAATCGCCGAGTCCGTCTAATATCGTAAACGTAACGGCAATTATTTGCTTAGAATCGTTTAGAGCATAACGTTCTATTGTAACGTCACGGGCAATATACGGCATATTATAATACACTAACGGTAAGTATTATATCCGGCTGAATATAAATCAATTTACGACTGTACTGCAGTGTAACACAATAATACGGCCGGATAAAATTTACGTAGCGAACAGATTCCATCACTCGTATGTTTCCCGGAAAATACGAATGCGCCGGATTTCGATCGAACAATTGATCTCGTCGACGGGACGCTGCTTATGCCCGAAATGTTAACAATTTTCTTTTTTTGTTGTCGTTCTGTTTTTCGACAACGAACTTTTCGACTTTTCATTCGTAGTTAATACATTATTATAATACGACGTCGCTCAAATCGACCTTTGCAGTAGTACCTACCTGCCTACCCGAGACGAAATTATTGTCGTTAAAATAACGTCCGTCGCCGCGTCGTCAACCCGCACCACCGCCCCGTGTGGTTTTTCGTCGTTTTCTCGTGTGACAAATTGCCGGCAAACACGTTCGATCGCGGTGGTCGGCGCTCGCTGGTACGGCGAGAACGGAGCCCACCCGCTGCCGCCTCCCACCCGTGGCCGAGTGAGCAATACGTCAAACAACGCGTGACTAATGACTCCGCGGCCTTATAATAATAATATCCGAGGTATAAAACTTCCGAGTCGTTATACGAACGTTGTACGAAAAATAGTGTAATAAATGCATTTTGACCGAGTAGAGTTTTTCCGAGGACTCGTATTTTAGATTCTGAGCGGAGCCAGGAACCTATAGTGGTCTTACGACGATGTTTTTGTTTTTTTTTTATACCGTTAACAACATTTCTACCGGAAAGGGTGCACCGATTTTTACGTACGGTACTATATTTTCTCCAATCGTACCAAAATGGTATTATTCTTTAGAGAGGTCATTTTTCGATAGTTTCGTAACGCCGTTTTTAGATTCTGAGGTTTTTCATTCATAAACGGGTTGATTTTGGGTATTTCGACTTGATATTCGTACAAAACACCAGACGCACTACGTTACTGTACACGTACTTAAAATGTCGAAAATCGCGCAACTTTTTGATCTACCGACATCGGTTTCAAGATTTTTAACCGCTTGTTAGAAGATTTCGTACAATAGTCGTTTCTCCGTTTTATCGTCGAATTCAATTTTTACCGGGACGTCAACTAGATAAGTGAGTTCGCTCAGAATCGTTTTTTTTCGAACGCTACCGTTGCTTCGAACACTACCCACGCGACCGGATTTTTTCAACGAAAAAATGTTTTTTTTTTCTTTAAAGCCGGTTGAAAACGTACGAAATATTATTGAGAACAAAAAAAAAATTCCAATCACATTTGACACAAAGTCTTTTTTATTACTGCACGTATGATATACTTAATTCAACACCGTTTTTGCGTCGTATTGTGAGTTTCCGTCTGTGCATTCGTCTATTGTTTCTTTTTCATTTTCTACGCTTCGCTTTTCCACGCCATCAGTCATCACGATGCACGCGTTCTCGTGCAATCAACGACCGTCCTCCAAACGCGTAGAATCCGCTTAGAGCTCATCCATCAACGCGACATCTGCTCGCGAGTTTTACACTATACGTATTGCTTCCGATAGGCCCATTGC
>CM029363.1:5440909-5472216 GCA_017140985.1 Hormaphis cornu
GAGTCGTCCGCACTATATAATATAATATATTCTCGCGCGTGTAAAAGGGCTTTGTAATTTTTTTGCTCGAAACTTTGCCCTCGAGCGTCAACTGTCGAGGGTTTTTTTTTTTTCCCTCCGTCTCGTCCGCAGGCAGACCTTTCGGTTGATCGAAAAGTCACGAATCCCCACTGTTCCGCACGCATCGCCTGCGCAGTAGACACGACGACCTTTAAAAAACAAAGGAAGCACCTTGAAGCCTCGGGGGTCTTTTGTGCTTCGAGCGTAATATTGTGCTCTACAGGGTGAAACGTATAAAAAACATTATGTTATTGCGAAATATCGCGATAGACGAAAAATAATAAACGACCGAACACGGTAAAACGTCGCTATACGTCGAGATCCGCGGTTGGGGTGGTCGATGCGTACTTTTTTTATCTTCCCTCTTACGGTATTGCTGCTGACCTTTTTTCCCGTACGTGCGGGGCCAGTAATGACAAGTCGCCAGACGAAAAACGTAAAAACGGAAATTAATTAAACGCGCTTTATTGGTCGACGTGCGATAGTAATTTTCGTGTGTACGACGAAAAACCTAAAAATAATCGTATTAATGGAAAAACGCCGTCGGGAAAACAGGAAATTACGATTGTCACGCACGTGGCGCGGCGGACACGCAAGGGCGGTTCCTCGGCGGGTATTTTTTTTTTTTTCAAAACAAAAAAGGGATCCGATAATCGTCGCGAGGAAAAACCGCGTTTAAAATACTGCCCACGTAACAATCGTCGTGTTTATTATAATATCATTTTATAAGCTTATGTGCTGTGACATTTCCGCAGTACATCATCATTGTTGTTGTTTAGCACTATCTAACGAACGTTTTTTTTTTTTTGTCTCTTTTCGCAGGTGAGAACGCTGTTCGTCAGCGGTCTGCCGATGGACGCGAAGCCGCGTGAGCTGTACTTGCTGTTTCGAGCATACGAGGTAAATATCGTCAATATCGTGTTTCGAACACGATTTTTTAACGTGCGCGAATCGCGTCCGTTTCGAGATGTTTCTTTTGGATACCGCGCGTGGTGTACAATAAAAAAATTGATTTACGAGTGTAACGTTATTACTACTAGTTCTTGAATTAACGTTGATTTTCCAATTACAAAAAAAAAAAAACCAGCTAGTCATTTCGAAAGTCTGTACATGATGTTCTCGCCGACTGTTTGTGAATATTCGAGACCGAAAGGATAAAACATTGTTTTTGGCTAAGCGATGAATAAAGCTGCGCTCCGTCGTTTCGTCGCCGTCAAGTCGGTCGCGTTTTGAAATTTCGATCGTTTATAACTAAACGTTTCGCCCGTAATCGACCGCGGTTCAAAGCGTCACGAGGGGTGTCCCCCTGCGTTTAAGACGCCGACCAATCTCAGTTTTCAGTTCTCTGTTTCGAATGTTCTAAAACCGACGGAATATACGTGAGTTGTGTGATAATTTAAATTATAAATTATGGCACGTCAAACGTAGTACGTTTCGTAGGGTTGTCGAAAATTCAGGTAAAATCGTAGACGCTAAAAGTTCCAACGACGTATAGAAAGAAATATGGTAACTATATTGTGTTACGCTCGAAACCGACCGTATTTATTACGCGTCTTACATCATCGGCACTGAATTATTCATTCTTACCATTATTATTATTATTAATAATTCAACGAGTAAAGTACCTAACAAAACATTATCTTTAGTAAGCGAACGAGTAAAAATGTTCGATTCTGGCGCATACAGAGCTCACCCGAATCGTATTTAAGTGACACACGTCGAAACTATTATTATTATTAGAAATTCGATTGGACCCGCGTTGGTGATACTATTCGGAAACCGAATTTTCATTTTCACTTATGACAAATATATATACATAAAAACATGGAAAAGAACGACAACAGCCGTAGTGCGCACGATTTCGTAATAAAATAGCGAAATCCGTGAAAGCGATTGAACCGGGCCTCGAAACACTAGAAACAGTCGTAAATTAGCAACGATTTTTTACAGCGTGTTTAAAACGTCAATATTTATATATAAATAATTATTTAAGCGTCGGAACTCTTTTATCTGTTTGTAAAATTCCTGCCTTCAAAATTCAGAAAAACGCCATGTTCTTTTTTCGTACTTTTATTGAAATTTCGAATATCGAACATCATTTTTTTGGACGCGAGTGGCAGATTTCAACGTGCGCGTATATTTTTCGAAAAACACACACCACGATTCAATATGTATATTTCGTCGGATGCGGATTCGTTTCGATAATACACGTTCTCGGCGTTTGTTTCAATTGCGCGATAAAATATCGAACATTTGTGCTTTTGTGGATTCAAAAGAAAATATTCTTTTGATATTTCGATGAAAATTTCGCATCTCCGTTGAATGTGTACACACACACGCGCGTAAAATGCACGCATTAATTTTTTATAAGCAAAACATATTTTGTAAATGTTCGAAAACAATTACTTTAAACGAATAAAACGTTTACACCATATACAGTATCCAAAATTTCGTACGTTATCTACATTTGAAATGTCGAAATATTTTATTTACACATTTCGTAAAAAGAAACGAGTAGAATAAATAAATAGTCTCGATCGGTTCGCTTTTAGCATAGGTACAAAATTTACTCTTTAATTAATCGTTCTCTTACACGGTCCGCAACAGTCTTATCGTGTATCTACCGACAAGCCAACGCTCGCACGTTTTTTTATACGAAAAAATAATTTACTTCCTCTGTACCTTCCGTTTGAACGTGTATAGTTGCAAAATAATGACAGTAATAACATTATCTTCTCTACAGTACTTTAAATCGTTAAAAATAAAAATATTCCTTTATTCCCGTGTCCAAGGCAACGGCCGAACACACGCCAACACTATATTATATTCTGATTCGCGTGTTTTAAAAGCTAAGCACAGGTTGTACTTTTACTGTCGGTCGTTTTCGAATAAACAGTAAATACATTTACACGTGTACCTATATATAGTATATAGTTATATAGTTTATAGTTGTTACAATACAATATCGTTGTAACGATTCTCGTCGTAAAACCGTCGGCGTACACTGATCGATATATTCGATTTTCGGCTGCCGCCCGAGTGGTGCCTTTTACAAAAAATACCCATGTTTGCGTGATGAAAGGCATTTCAAAAAACGTATTTCTCTAAAAACACCTGCGCGTTGAAAGAACTGAAAAAGGTTCGATTGTAATACGCAGTATTATATTCGTCTGCCGATGGCATACAAATGTGTAGGTTCGTGTTCAAAGTTTGTGTTTTATTTTCTTGTATTATCTCTCCTCGGTTGAGCGAAAATCAACGCTCGCGTCGTATGCAAATAATATCATTATTATAATAAACAAACGCTTTCGACTCGTTTTACTCCACGAGTTTCAAAAGTAACGACTCGATTTCGCAGTCAATCGTTCTTATCGACATTCTATGCTGTCGACCGTCCAAAACAACGGTTCGCGTTGTAGTCGACGAGATATAATAAAATACTAATATAATTGTACACACGTTTATTTGTACGTTTTATTCGTTTTATTTCTGTTTTCTAGGGTTACGAAGGATCCCTGTTAAAAGTGACCAGCAAAAATGGCAAAACGGCTTCGGTAAGCAAAAAAGTATAGTATTTATGTGAAAATCGTAAGAGAAAAAACCGTGTTGATGTACATTATACTCTGCAAAAGCCGGCGATCGAAACGATTAACGAATTTTTTTTTTCTTTTCTTTTTTCCAGCCAGTCGGCTTCGTCACGTTCCAGACACGCGCTGGCGCCGAAGCTGCCAAACAAGATCTTCAGGTGCGTTTCATAGCATACACACAAAACAACGACACGAGACAATAATAATTATTATAAATTATAATTTGCGCTGTTCCTGTACAATAATTATGGTCGTGGCGATAATATTATCGCACGCATTACGTGGTCATATTTTATTTTTCCTTAATAAACTTTTAGAAATATTTCCGCCCGTAACTTGGACCGGCGCGTGACGCGACTTCCTAATGTCGTCTGAAAATTACGAAACTTTCCCACAGTATTATACATACATAGGTGTAAAACGTTGTTAAAGGTGTATAATAATAACAAGAACGTCCCTGCGTAGTGATATTTATTAAACAACACTATACTACTTTGAACATAATATTATTTCCTATAAAGTCCCTCGTATGCACTCGAGTCGTACGTAATACGGTATTTTAAAAACGTTCAAACAGTGTAGTCACCGTATTATATTATTTTAACAATACACACACGCGTGTATCTATCTATGTAGCTAGTAGAAAATTTCGTTACGATTAAGCACCGTCGCGTATTTCACGTAATACAATACTTGGTGTTTGAAAATTTCGCTTGAAATACATAATTTTGAATTATTTCAACGGAATATCGCGTGAAATAATTCACGGAAAAAAAATGAGTCGTATTATTTACAGCGGAGTCGGTCACTGCGATCCGGGTGGGTGTAAAATTTGAACTCGACATAATCTTTTACGATCGAGTACTGCGGAGATACCGGTTAAATTGTAAATTTCAAAGTTTCACGGGGGGATAAAATTTTTTCATAACGATTGATCCGTCCAACATACGAGTTTCAATTGATCGATTAAAAGAGTTATTTCCGTATCGAAACGATAATTTCAACGCTTTCGCGGTAATATTATTTTTGAAATTTTTCAACCTAGTCTAAGAACATACGACGTTTAGACCGTACCGACAGGTTTAGATGTTCTGAATTATAGGTCTTGCGAAATCGTACGCACAAACTTGGATTTCGCACCGTTAAAAACAATAAGAAAATGTAAAAATGCTTCGGGTCGTAATATTATGTGAAAATCGTGAAATAAATCACGCGAACAATATCACATCAATTAAAACAACCGAATTAATGTAGTAAACGACATTTTAAAACAATAATGTGCGACATAATGTAATACCAATTTTTTTTTTTTAATCGGGGGAAACGTTTAGTGTTTGCGTATCGGCCGTAATTGAAAAACAAAACAAAAAAATTTAATATTTCACATTTTCGTGGGGTATTTCAACAACGCTGAACGGTACGAACGGTTCGTGATGTTTCGGTGAAATATTTCACGCGGAATAATGCTTCAAACACCGAGTGAACACTGCGACGTCACGCTAACAATTTCACCCCTCCGAATTACGTCGACTTGACGACATTCTGCATCGTACGCATTGAGTTTATGACCCGAGAACGTAATAAATCATTATTGTACCTGTTATTAAACTGCGTGCGGACGTATAAAATCACTCGGTTTACAATTTGTGTGCCGAGTACTGTGTACATGGATGGGGAGCGCGCGGAAATGTCGACGTTTACTTCGCTGTAGGTTGAAAAAATAAGAAGTTTTAAAATAGAAAAAGAAAATTTTTTCCTAGAAAAAATGCTTATTAGTGGAGACGTCTACGGGAGTCTTTTGGCACCTGAATAAATGTTACACGAAAGTACAACGATTATTCAATTTTCGTAACTTTTTCTGGATCGTTTCCTGCATTCCTTTGAAAAAAATGTACTGTTCTAGGTTTCTCCCCTAAAACCTAAAGCCGCCACGACGGCACTCGCGGTAACTGTAATTCGTTCTTACACTCGTTGTTACCGTTTTTGTTCGGGCAAAAAGATAGTAAGCGTCGACATCTTCTGAACGATCCACAAACCGATCCGGCGCAACAGTAGTTTTTACGTCCGTAATATTATGTTCGCGATAGGATCGGCGACGATCGTAACAACAACAATATTATCGTGTGTCGCGCACGACACTCGGCCGCCGGGTACCGCCGGTCTCATCGCGAGACTTTTACATATCGTTTAGATTGTTCGACGATTATCGCGAGTACGGTTTCCGCGGCCGAATAAAGTACGATCTTTTTTTTTCCTCCCCCGTCGTTAAATTTTCGCGCGTCGGTTTAATCGATTTTCTTCGATTTTGAAACGGACGTTTTTTTTTTGTCCCGCGTGTAATTTGATACGCGGAGCCAAACCGAATAACAATAATGATCACGACTCACCCACTGTCGCCCACGACACGACGTACTTTGTTCGGAAACTTCGCGAAAACCCACTACACCCACTCACCCAATTTTAATTCACGGGACGGTAGCACTGTATTTTTGTTGTGTGTTTGGTTTCGGCAGCAGGGCGTCCGGTTCGATCCCGACATGCCACAAACCATCCGGCTAGAGTTCGCTAAAAGCAACACGAAGGTTAGCAAGCCAAAACAGCCCGCCAACGCAAACGTCACGCCCAACACGCACCAAGGCCTGATGCACCCGCTCACCGGACGTAAGTAACACCCGTCAATACATCCCGGGCACGGTCCCCAGCTTTTTTTTTTTGTTGAAAATCCGCAGAACAATAATAATAGCGGCCTGTCTCGTAGGAGGGCTATAGAGACGGATGCCCCGGAAATCGTGATTTCAGCCCTGTAATACTGTACGTTTGTTTCGGCCACTTTTAGCCGTCGTCAAAGCCTTTGACGGCCGCGACGATTCCGTCCGTCAGAGTGTAGAACACCTGCGATCGAAAGGGTGAAACGCGCGTACGGTGTGAAACATCGCGTGGAGCTTTGATGTCGTCCAGCAGCGCGATCACTATCTGCCAAGTGTGATTTCGTTCGCGCGTAACGCATTTTTTTCTCACTATAAACGGGGTTTTTTATTTATACATATGATGTATATAATATGCTCTTTCACACGTTCTATCCAACGATATCCACAGTGGCTCGCACCGCTGTCGACGCTCGTCCGGGTGAACAGCACCACGGTCTCGCGTTCCGGAGCTATTTCCTTTCTCCGCGATACGCGCGTTTCGACCACGTTTTCCAGAACTCGACGCCACGTCGTACGCCGCAGTGGACCGTCGTTTTAAGACGACGCGCTATAACGCGCGAGGCCGGAATTCGCGGATCGCAAAAGTTTCCGGCGGGAGAGACGCGTTTTCCGTTTACTTTTCGGGGACAACTGGTAACGGCCAGAACAGTTGTAGTACGCCCGTCGTGTCCGACGATCAAATCTCACGCGCGTTCGATTCGACGACCTACGGGGGTAGGTAGGATTTCCACGAGCTAAATGTCTGCCCTTGCAGATCGTCCGCCCTGTACACTTACTGTGCTATCCATACCCAATAGGGTGACCGTTATCGGTCGACAATATTGTCGTAACACGTTTTAATTCTGCGTTTCCACACAGATCTGGGCACACCGTTCTTCACCGGCGCCCCGACAGAGTTATGGCACCATCCGTTGGCGTACGCCGACATGCCGACCGCCGCCACGGCCACGGCTCTACAACACGCCGCACTAGTCCATCCCGGTCTCCATCCGCATCCGCAACAGGTACAGTGTGTTTATGTCTTACCGAACGTCTGCAAATGCGTTTTATTTAGTAGGTGCATTTAGGTGGTTGTTATTTTTAGGACGCCTGTAGTGCTCGCATACTTTTGGAGTTCAGTTTGTACGACCGTCTCGTTGTTGTACGGGCTCCGCGGTGGCTTTGCTTGATCGAAAACCGGCATAAACATTAGTTAGTGACGCGCGTACTTTGCGAGTTCCCCGGCGTCTGCTTTGAAGTACGAACTTTGAAGTGCTTCGTCGTGCATTCAGTGTAAACTGTACAGCCACTGTTTCATTTTCAACAAAAGTTTTGAAAACGCTGCAGATAGGTTCTACTGTCCGGTATGCTGACGTTCTTCCTTTTCTCCCGACTGATCGGGGGGTCCGCCATCCTCTATGGATGTACCCTACGCACACGTTAAAAACCCTCGCATACTTTTCCAATCGTTTCCGTCCATCTCTTGTCTACCTCTTTTTCTTTCGTCCACATAACCGGCTCTTACCGCTTCAGTCCGAACCATTCCGTTCCCTCGTCTCTTCCACTATTGGTGCAACGCTAGTACCGACACGTTCGTTTCTTATCTCGTCGCTCCACTCATCCGCCTGAGCACACTCGTTTCCACTCATACTCTTGTTCTTACAAGTGAAATCGGTCACTTTTCCTATAACGTAGTGATCATAGAGGATTTTTTAATATTTTAGTTGGTTTTTTTTCCCCTCCCAGTTATTAATTTCAACGAATAAATTATTGAAACAACGCGTTTTCAAAGAAAAAAGTAATAACTTATAATAAACTGTAATTTATCCAGGTTCATTAAAATTCACTAGATTTCGAACTAATAATACTTTTTTTTTTAATCCTTAAAAATTCTCGATGTTGGTTTGTGTGTACACATAAAACGTTTAGTGCTGTAATCATTTTTCTATCTTTCGGATTTGGTGCGTTGTCGACCAGAGAGAGGGCGAGAAACGAGAACTGTATACTATATGAATGGACAACACTGACTGTACACACTTTTCGATGATCTTACAACGAACTGATCACCAAGTCTGCAGTTTTACTGCACGAATGCGAAACATTTGCCGTTATAACGATTGAACTAGTCAAATGACTTTTTGATAACGCCAATAGTATCATTGCGTCCGTACGTATTTTTAACGTTGCGATGTAATTTTCTTTTTCACGCGTTTGCAAGAAAAAATTCAACATAGTTATCCGGTTCGTTAATACGGAAACGTCGATTTCGTGGGTTTAAAACGGACAAAAAAAAAAAGAATAGTGTTCTCTCTACGGTATAGCGATATACAAAACCGCGAATATCCGTCATCCATCCGTCATGTAAAAGATTAAAAAACGATTATTTTCAATAGTACCGTCCCACTATTCGCGATTTTAGTCCGAAATTGTACACCTAAGCACTGTCTGGGCTCTGAACTGAATATTGTTACAATCATTGTCCACGGGTCGTAGAATAAGATCGATTCCATTAAAAAGAGTTTGTAAAATATCGTTTATTTTTATGTCGTCGCTGGGCTCGTCGGCTCAAAGTTTCGACGTTGTTAACATTTTTTTTCTCTTATTAAACACTGCGCTGCACTTACACGTACGCGCGCACACGTTGTATTCTTGACCGTTTCGTATCAGCTTGTAGTTTAGCACGTCTTTTACGTACGTAATCCATGTGTTTCGAAATTCATTTGTGAGAATGGCACCCGCGAGAACACATTCTGATGCCATCGTAAAATATCAATGGAATCAACTGTGTTGGTGTTATCTAAAATAACGTGTTAGGTTGACGGTAATGACGACTTTGAATAAAAAAAGAGACAAATAACCTAATTTCAAACAGCTGTTTACTTAAAAGGGCGTGTTTTTCTAAGGATTCGTTGTACAGACAACTTGTTATACATCTGTTTTGGTTTTTTTTATAAGCAATAAACGAACGCCAGTGTGCTTCAGATCAAACGTCGAGCCACAAAGTTTTTCGGTATCGACGCTTTTTCGCGGTCTACGATTCCGTGCGTGAAAAAAATAGAAAGGTTTTTTAACATACTTGGTCCCTAGTGGTCTGATTTTGAAAAAAGGGTTACTTACGTTAACAGTATCACTGTGTCATGTAGGGAAGATAATTTGTGCTTCGTTGCAAATTATTGACTATAAGAAATATTGAAGAAAACACTTTTGTGTTTTTTCGGAAAATAAAATTGTTTTTTACTGCTTTTTAAAAGAAAAAAAACATGTACACTGTATATTACGTATTTTCCATACACGACCATGTAAATTAGACGAGAAATCCGTACATATTTTCGAGATGATGAAACATCGGGAAACACGATAACGCTGGCTTATCGGTCAAAAATCTTATAAAACAGAGCCAACGGCCTCGAGGGAACATTTTAGTGCACAAGAAAATGCCGAAAATAAACAATTTTGAAAAAAAATGTAATAAACGTTGAAAATACTGATTACAAACCACCTCCCTAACACCCGGTTAGTGAAAATGAGTCATCCAAGATGCCGTCTTAAATTTTTGGATTTGAACGGTCGCCATCACAAATGAATTTCGTAACACGTATTATTATGGTCGTATAATGTTTGTTCGATAATTTTACCTCGCGGACACGGGGTCACTAGCACTAGCACTTTGGCGAAAATGTCTTGGTCCCACGCAGCCGACGACAAAAGCGCAAAAGCCTCGACGAGTCGCACAAAACAGCTATAAGTACGTCGTCTCGGCGCCGTGTCTGAGAATAATAATTATCTTGTAAAGATTAAAATATAGAGCGTTGTTTTACACGTAGCTAGTCGATCAAAGCTGCTGGACAGTATACTGGCCGGCTGGTAGTAATAATATATAAATAATGCTGGGCGAATCAACAACTGTTTTTAACTTGTTGTAATTGTAAAAACGAATAGTTGAGTTAGAAGTAAATTTTTATTTAATTTTTAAAACTAAAAGTTAACTGACCAAAAAAAAATTAACACTCTTGAAATAAAGATAATATGTTCATGTTTTCAATTCACGGCGGTTTCGTAAACTACAGTAAGACATTTCCTCGGCTTCAAAAAAATGTTTTTCGTATTTTCTTTTGATATAGTAATTGTCTTCTAACTAACAGTTAAAAAAAAAAGAAATTTTTAAATTATTACTTAAAGCCGTAAAGTTGTAAAAAAAAAAAAAAAAATGAACTTATTAAGTTAACGAGAAACTTAAGTTGACGAGCTTATAATTAACTTGACTCTTCGACATGATTTTAACTTTTGACGAGCATCGTTTATAATTTTTTCCGGTAGAATTTGTTAAACATTCAATTTGCATTAATCGACGCAAATACAATTAAACGTTATTGTCGTTTTCATGATCCGTATTAGCGCGCACGCGATCAAGTCGTTGATGCCCCCCATCGCTCTGTAATGGTCGAGAAAATTAAATTTCTAAATTAGATTAAAATCAAACTATTTAATTTGAGCACAAATTATTTACTCTTGTAGTATACATTATGTAATATACATGTATAAACGCAGAAACACGATTGTGTTGACTATTAGTATTTATACTAATGTAATTATATAATATTGTTCTTGGCTGTATAGTCTGGCGAAGCATGCAACCGTCGCTAATGTATAGTATTTTAATACGTAGAGATAACTTCGCTGTTAACGGTCTTGTAAAGTATATTTTTGAGTAAATGTGTTTGAGTACGATAACTTGGACGCGTGTTTTAAACACTCTGAAAAAGAGTATTCGAAACACTTTTCCCGAGTGTTTAAAATTAAGTACGATATCACGACGAAACGCTTGTTAAGTCAAAATTTTCTATTTTTTCTCTCTACAGTTTCCCTTCTTATTCGTAACAAACTTATGTGATTTCTATCGTCTGCTCTTCTTTCGTTGATAAAATTATCGGTTCGTGAAAATAAACCGCACAAAAGCCGTGATAATTTGGAGGCAGAATAATTCTCACGTCGTTTTGCAGACAACGCTCGGTCATCACTATGAATAATACTATAATACGACGCGTTTTGGGATTACAAAAGAAAACTTTTATCCGTTTTCGTTATAAAACCCAACCTTTTTAAAAGTGTTACATTTCACCGCATTCATTTTCGGACTTATTTTTACGAGTTCGTACCCGTCTAGCAAAACGACACTTAAATAGCGTCGCCTCGGATATCGGAAAACATAAAACCGGTGTGCATAATTTTGTTTTTTTGACTAATGCCTACGTGTTCACGTCACGAAACCAATAACTACGGCTAAATTTTCCCCGTTACTTTACAACAAAAAAAAAATGTTTTAAAACACTTATCGTTATCGTTTCAAAGTGCTCGAATGCGTTTTTCAAAAGTATAACATTTTATTACGCAGACATATTTCATAAGCCTGTGGACTGCGCGCGTATCTGACTTTTAACACACTCGTCGCCAATAATACGTTTTTGTGGGCGAAATAACTTTTATCCTAATTTTTTTTTTTTCCACGAAAAATAACGATTTCACCAAAAAACTCGGGCTACGTACGATCAAACCGTATCGTTTTTCGCCCGTGATCGCTACGTTTTTTTTTTTGTTATCTTGGCGCGATCGTATCTAATCGCCGCAGTCCGTACAAAACAGGTCGTATACGTCTGCGTTCAAGACTGGCCGTTACAGCGAACACGTCTTGTCGACAAACAAAAAAAAACCGTGGCTAAATAACTAATATGGTACGTCGGCAAATTATTTCGTAATTAATTTTTCTACCGCGACATCGTGCGGCGTCGGATCGACCGAAAAAAATACGCGATTTGTCGTTTCTTCGGAACGCCGCACGCATTTACGACAACATTGTAGTTACTTAGCCATCGGTATGAAAAAATATAAAAAAACAGCAAAAGCAATATTTTGCTTATGTGCGATACCGCGGTGAAGGTGTACTATGCGTAATAAAATCATATTAGGATTGGCTCGTTTTCAGCCGACGTTGACGCTGGGCCCACACGGCCTGCCGTTCCTGCCCTCCCCCGCACTGCCCTCGCCGCCCAACCAGCAGCAGCCCCAGCCGCCCTGTTCCACGCTGTTCGTCGCCAACCTCGGGCAGTTCGTGTCCGACCACGAGCTTAAAGACATTTTCGCCAGGTCAGTAGAAATAAGGTGCAGGGGTTGCAAGTCGGCGGCAAAAACCGTGCAAACGACGATGGACGCAAAAAAAAAAACACAGACAAAACGTTCTCACGGGGATACGATATCGCGTATTATACGCAACGGTCGATGTTAACCACAATAATAATTAGTGAAAACGTTATTTGTATTTCTGTAACGTATGTTGTCGGGATGTATGCGGATTGCGTGCGTGCTGTGTGTGTGTAGATAGTAGCGATCGATCACCATCATTTTGTGCTCGTTTATTGTATTTTCGTGCGAAAAAAAGTACGAGCCCTAAGGGGGAGGCGATAAATTAGGCGTCCAAGTGATCGCAGAGTTTTTTTTCCGTTGAAGAAACAAAATAATCCATATTGCTGCATCCATATTGCTGGTTGAACATCGTAAAAAAAAAGAAAAAGATATTTTCGTGCGCCTAAACTGCGCCGCTCGAGCCCCTCAACCTGTCTCCCTTGCTGGTTCCGTCAGAACTGTAAGGAAAACGAACCGTCGTACGTGTTTTCAAACCGAAACGAAAATAAAAAGTTACAAAAGCGTGTGTGTTGCCTCTTTTTACGTTTTTTAATGTACGGTTTTCTGAAGCAACGTGTATTTTTCATTTTTCTCGAGCATTTTTCTAAAAAAAAAAATAAAATTCTCATAATTTTCACAATTTATTTCGCGCATCCGGACGTGCCTGCTGCTACTTACTGACGAAACTCGCCTCGGGCTTAAAATACAGCAGGGGAACGGCACGCGGCGATTCCGATAGAATTTTATTTCCTACGGCGGCGAGATAACGGGAACGACGTTCGCAAAAGTCTAGTGAGTTGTGCGAGGAAAAAGAAAAACGCGATGTGTTTAATCGATCCGTCGAAAAATGTAACGTGACAACAATAACGGTGTTTCGGGTTAGGAACAGCTGAGAACTCAATTTTTCGTTTGATGCTCTTTCAGCGCGCGTACGGGAAATAATCGAGTGAATAATACTTACGGCTGTAGTAATCACGCAGGTCCGTATTGACACATGAACCTCGAGCTTTTAGAGTAAAACGGCCGAAAACTGTACGCAAATCCAGTGGTGGCAGCCTTTGTGTAGCACGTGTTGCAACGGCAACATGTCAAAAGTTTCTGGCTACACGTCAAATTTCACTTCTTACAGGGATTACATATTCTTAAAAAGTTTTTGGCTACACGTCGGAAAATTCTAGGCTGCCACCGCTGCGCAAATCTCGCGATCTTTTTATTTCCTCTCAAATTTTTACGCGTCCCTGAAAATAAACAGCTTATCGTCGTGCACAGTTACACTCATGCCGTCCGCAACGTACGTCCGTGTCGACGACTGTCAGTCGCGTCCACGTTTTGTACCGGATTTTGTTCGGGGCAACTTACGACTTATAAAATGCGCCCATTCATATATGGTCGGCCAGGATTTTGTTGTTTGCTCTGTTTATTCATTTGTTGTTGTTTTCTGTTTTTTTCCTGGTTTTTTTTTTTTTTTTTTTTTTTTCGCATACAGAACGAGTTACAGTCAGTCAAAGCAGACGTTTAATTATTGGCCGACGGCCTATAAATGAAGACGTCGACCGTAAAATATGTTATACTCTATACTCGTGTACATACATATATGCGCATAGGAAAACATACAAACGACAAGGTGAGAAGGTGGTGGAGGGCACACACGATATTACACCGCTTGTTCGTCCGAATTGTTTTGGCCGCCGTGTTTTCATCGTTGTTTTGCGACCGAAACCAGAAACATAAATAAATATTTCGGCCCTGACCGTCTCTCCTCCGGAACTATCGTACTACGGGCTATTGCACGCGAATATTATCAAAAAAATTTAAAACACTTTGATACACGCGAAAGAATTTACACAGCGAAACAGAATCTTCGTAATATACCGTCCCCTCGGTAATATCGTTTTACGCGAAACGTTTTACACAAAATAGTGGTCCGTCGTTCTCATTTCGACGCCCTTTTGTAACGATGATGATGTTTAACGTTTCAACGCCGTTCTTGCAGGGAGTATGCTGGCCAAAAGAAATTGGACAACGTCAATTTCACGTATACTCACATGCAGTTGAACAACACCTGACGACAACCAGATAGACCACCGGCTCTGCTCACCCAAGTCTAACCGTGTGTATTATACTATAGTGTGTATGGAAAACGGCGAAAAATACACACACGTCACATCACAATCGTCGAAATATTACCAAAACTACGCGCCCTATCCCATCTCCCCTCCGAACGGAAAACGAAATCTCGTTGATTCGATGTGTGAAAAAAAAATTTATAAAAATTACCCATAATAATATTATTACATAGTTAGCAGCCTGTGACTATATTGTGTCGTAATACGCCCGCGTTATTATAATGTTATAAATCAAATGTAGTAGTAATAGAGCTGTAAGATTCCTTGTACGCCTTTATTAGTGTTTCCGAAAAAAGAAAAAAAAAAAAAAAACATTTTATTCGTATATACAATTTTAACCTACCTAATATATATGTACAATACCTCCTCTACCCGTTAATCCTAACGTTCCCTAAGCTTTTTTTCCCAAAAACCGAAACATTTTCGTATGCTTGTCTAGTGGGTAGTGTAAGATCTTAAGACTCATCAAATCTGTGATTTTTTCTCTTTTATTTGTTTACGTTTTTTTTTTTAATCCTTAAATATCGCCTGTTCGCGCGTATAATAATATATAATAGGCGTGGTTTGAATGTTAGCAATAATTCGATTTAAAGAAAAAAAAAAAATGTAACCGCGCTCATTTACATTCACTAAATACATATCAGTAAAATATGCTTTGCAAAGGGATTAACGTGTGTTATACATTGTAAATATAATAATATTTTAAAAAGACTTTATTGTAATATGTTCGAGTACGGATGTACAACTTTGTGTCTTTTAACTTTTGGCCGCTCACGAGCGGATTTGGAAAGTATCACGAGTATAGGAGAAAAAATTTAATAAACAAATTATAATTTAACAAATATATATATGTATGAATACTATTGTAAAACGAATAATTATTTGAATTCCGCAAACTATTTTTTATACAATTTAGTAATTGATTTCTTGCCATCGTCGTCGTCGTTATTATTATATAAAAGTAGATTTCGTTTTAAATTCAAATTTACAGGGTGCAGCTTATTTCGCAGCTCATAGAAATTTTATTAGTTACGACGATTATTATTATTTTTTTTTTTTCGTTGTTGCGTATTCTCGCCTTTTTCGATACAAAAAAAAAAACAAAAAAAAAAAAAACAACATCATTCTGGGAACACTGTAAATAAACAATTATTAACTCGTAAACGATAGTAATATTAACGAATAATTATTTAAAAATGACAATCTTTTTTATGTTTTTTAATTTTTTAAGAGACAATAATATTGTTGACGTTTTCGTTCTCGAAATAATTTTATAACAATATCCATATGGTTCATGAGATTACTCGTCTCGAATACAACTGAGAAAGACCAAAGATTTAGTTTACTTTTGTTTTAGGTAGGTACCGATAAAATACGAACGGTAGTTTGTGAAAAAATTTGTATTCTTTTTTTTTTCTTTTGCGTTTCTGTGTACATAACAATACATGTATTAAGATATTCAGTGTATACCTATATGAAATGATTATTATTTTTATTAATATTGCTACTATTATTATTATTTTTTATTATTTTTATTATCATCATCAACAATTATTATCTATTGTAATTATTATTATTTAGAAAAAATAGTCATGCAGTTGATGTATGAATACTTCTAATTATTATTATTATTTTACGTATTAAACCTAACTATAGCGTAATACCATTTGAAATAATTTAAATCGTAAGTGTTTAATTTTGTTTTTTATCGTCACCGGAGTATCACGACTATTAATTCAGATCTGTGTAATGTAAATTCTACTTGTAGTCTGCCGGTGTATTATATATACTCCGACGGGTGTTTGTAGACAAAAACGTTGGTATTATTATTATGTTTGTAGTAGTATTGACACTGTTAAAATATTACCCCGACTGAAACATTCCACTTTTTACACACGTTAAACACATTCCAAAAATTAACGATTTAACGAAATATCGATCGTTGTCCACAAATAACTAATCCGTAAAATCTTCTAATAGTGTACCCGCGCGGAATTGACGTCTTTTGCGAGGGAAAAAATTAAAATGTCCGTCCAAATTTGAAAATTCTATCTTTTTTTTTTCGTTTTTAATTATATTCGTTATTAATATTTTATTATTATATAATTAATTAATTAATTATTAGAATATTATTACTATATTATATTATGTACGATCATCGTGGAATTCTCAGTACCTAGGATATTTTGAAGACAAAATTATAATATTATTATACGTTGTAAACGATAACATATTTACATTATATTTTAAGCTCAAACACATTTGTCTTGTTTAACTTTTTTAACTTGTTCGGAAAACGAAAAATAGCCTTTCTCGAATGCAACGCATACATATCATTGTATACATTTTAACGCTGTATAGCCCGTGTATTTTTTTGAAATGTGATCAACAGTAGCCTTATTATAATCATATTAATTGTGTAACGTAAGAATAATAAATTATTAGGTTAGTAAATATAGAAATGTGAAAAGAAAAAAAAAAAAAACATCGATCATATACTGCTAATATTATTTTAACTGTTTTACTTGAAATTTTAATGTGAAAATACGCGCGTGGATCGGGCGTAAATAAAAATTTTTGTGATTCGGCAGTATTCGGGTGAAAAAAAACGATACTAAAATGTATAATCGAAACATATCAATAACTGTGCCCCCCCCCTCCCCCCACGAGATAATTATTGTGTTATATAATAATATGATATTGAATTGGTTGAACGTTGTTAAACAATAAATTAACGAGTAAATAATAATAATAATGATTGTTACGGTTATGATTGTGTACAAGAAAAATGAGAAAAAAATAATTATTATGGTTGAATTTTTGTCGATTTTTTCATCGTATAAGTTTGTTTAGGTATACTTGTGTAGTGAAATTTAGTTGTTACTGTGCGTAATTCTACATACTAATTATAAACACGTTTGTTAAACGGAATTTTTATTGTTACTTTTACTGAACATTGTAATATGTTTTCGCTTGCGTTATTTATGGTGTTTATATATAAATAGGTATTTAATATAGTATTTCTAGTAGTATTATTATTAATTATTATAATTATACATAGAGGTTATTATTTAAACATGTGAAAAACCTAAAAAATAGGAATTGTATTTATAAAACGATGCAAAAAAAAAAAATAAAAAAAATAAATGAATTAATGAATAAACAAAAGCGTTTAGTGAATTTTTGCGGAACTGCGTTATTACAGTATTTGTACCTTTTACGTTTTGTTATTGTATTTGTTATTTTGTAAAATATATATAAAAGTGTATATCGTGTCACACGCACGTCGGTACTTACATCACGCAGATAGGAAAATCAAAAATTATTCAAATCCGAATAATTACATTCTATTTTTTAATTACAAATGAATTTTGGCCAACATTTAGATCGACTAGATTCGTGCAGAGCGTGTTGTACAAATGTTATGAAGAGTACACGCGCTGATTGCAAAGGAAATGTTTCAGGTACAAAAAAAAAAAAAATGGGTGGTCATTTGATGGTGTTTTAAAAATGCATAAAATTCAAATGATTACGAGAATACGAAAAGTTTTTTTTTTTCTATATTCAAATCAAAAATAATATAGATTTTAATCGTATCGATTCACTATAATACAATGTATTTTGAAAACGGAATCATCGTATTATTTGTCTGGAATGTCGTTTGTTATGAATCTCAAATAAAATATCAACATCTTTTTTAAAAACCACTAAGTACACATGGTTATAAGAAAATAAAACTTTCAATATCTTTGATTTTCAACTTATTTAATCGTTTAGAAAACGTACGAACATTAAGTGCTAAGTTTTCAAAATGAATCGATTCAATCACACGCACAAAAACAACGATAATATTGTTAACTACTGACGAGTCGCAGGTAATAAATATCCTATAGTAAATTGCAAATGTTGTTTTTAAACATCACGAGTAGTCTTTTAAAACATTTTTCAAAAAAGCAAAACCGTAATCATTTGATAAATCGGAATCGAGATTCGAACAAAAGTGCAAAAAAAATGCAGTTCACTCGATCAGCGAGCACCGTCCGCTGATAATATATAAAGACAAAGTTTGTAGTATAATATATAAACCTGTTTGGAGTGGGTGATTTTATTTTTTAGCCTAAAATCAACAAATCCTTTGCTTTTAAAAAAAAAAAAAATTGGTATGCACCTTTATGGGGAAATAGTAAAATCTATTATTACATTTATGCTATAAAGTGCATCTATAACAAAAATTACTAGTACTTATACTGTACAAAAACTAATTCATTATTTTAATAGACAGAAGAAGTAACAAATGTTAACTTTACTTAAGTATATTTGAATGATGAATATAGTAAACTACTTATTTATTGATTTTATCATTAGAAACGCTAATTCAAAATAAAATAAAAAATAACATTAAACGACTCTGTGTTGCGAGCAAAAACAGAATAAGAAGACACTTAATATAAACGTACACAAATACAATATCTAAATTATTAATATTTGATTTGAGCAACACGAATATAAGAAATTGTAACCTTTTTTAGTTTACAGTGAAAATAATCGTATATAATTAAATTACATTTTCAGACACGGATGACTACAGTTCTAAGGTCTGTACAGTTTTTTTCAACACCCGCACGTTGCCTTGCGGATCGCCGACCAAACACTCGTCCGCCATGTCGATAAACAGTCCCGTTTCGACCACACCTGAGACAGTGACAAAAAACAGGAATTAAAAATCGTATTTATCGATTAACTTTGTTCGAACTCGGCCCGTCAAAAATAATTGTCGTGTCACAATCGTAACACTGTTTTTTAAACACCAATTTTTTTGGTAATAAATAATCTTTTATAAGAAAAAGGACATTATTTTTTTAGTAAGATTTACAATTTACACACAAAGTGCGCGAATGTTTATAATGTTTATTGATCGTGTAGTTCGTTTTAACGCTAAACGAAACGTGACCGAAACGAGAGACGTACCTGGGATCAGTTTTAAATAATCGTGTACGGACGACCAACAGTAATTCGCGTCAGGAAACACCCAACTCAGCAAGAAGTTTCCGTTGTCCGTAACTAAAGGTCCCTAAAAACAAAACAAAAACAACGTCGTTGTAACGTACGCGCGGGAATATGTTATTGTCTTTCGATCTCACCGCTTTATCGTTGGACATTCTCAACGTGGCTTCTCCGCCAAACTTGGTTTCGATTTTTCTCCGGATCGGCGTAGTGGCCATGGGTATCACTTCGACGGGCACGCCTTTCTTCCACGTTTGACCCAAACGGCTCGCCTCTTTACTACAAACACACACCGAACACGTGCGCACAAGAAGAAATTAACAAAGAAAGAAAACACTCTGCCGGACAACAAACTCACGCTCCGTCGGCGACGATGATCAATTTTTCCGAGCACGAGGCGACGATTTTTTCTTGCGTCAGACACCCGCCGCCGCCTTTTATGCACGTCAGGGTGCCCACTTCGATTTCGTCGGCTCCGTCGATGGTGCAGTCTAACTGTACGGATCGGCGTTACAAAACCGTGGGATACAAATGTTTTACGATACTACTCACTTCGGGATGCGAGTCCAAGTTGCCCAAAGGCAAGCCGTTGTCGATGATGAGTTGTCGCGCCTGATACGATGTCGGTACGCAGACGACGTTCAAGTTCTCGTCTTTGACCCGTTGCGCTGGACATTAGAAAAAACACCACGGGTAGAGACGATATAGGCAGTAACAAACGCGCTGATGTGTCAAAGACAACTCACCCAATCGTTGAACGCCGTACACGATGGTCGAGCCGCTGCCGATACCCAGCTTCGCGCCGTCCTGGAAACGTTTTTTTTTGGTAAAAATTCAAAAATAAAATAAGACCGAAAAGTATTTCGTATCGACGTCTGTTCAAACTCGTAGCGCGGCCCCCGAAAATCGGATTTCCGTACACTTTTACCTTGACGTGTTCGTCGATGGCTCGGTGAGCGGCGCACATTTTTGACACGTCCGCGTTACCGGCCGGACAACGGTTTTTCGGTCCGACGGCGAATCTCACGGCCGACATTGCGAACGGGCGCTGGAGAAACTCGCGGCAACGACCGGCGACGACGACGAATGGCTTGACCGTCGCCAACGGAATCATTCGACGGATCGGTACGGAAGTTACGGCGGGCACTGATAACGAGAAATAATAAAAATCGTTTTTGCAACACATCGATAAAGAAAATATAATCGCTGTTATCTGTACAGTGTGGACAGCTGATAAGAGACGACGATTGTTAATACTGATAAGACCATATAGCGCCTTACAGATAAGACGTTACCACCGAGCGATATTCCGTTACCCCGTAATATTCTAAACTATTGTATCATGGTGGAGAAATAATATCCGGAATCTTTTAAGCGAACCTTAAAATTCTATCGATTTTTTTTAGAGAACGAAACCTTTCGTCGTCCCGCATAGCTGGTACGTATTAATTATTACAACAAAATCGGTTCAAAATGATAATGTATTACTACTCATAACGCAAGTTCAAAACTGAAACCACTCGAAATGCGTTATCGTCGTTTTAAGTGTACACCAGCGAGCTATCTACTAAGCGCACAAATAATTATAACTATCGAGCTAAAACGATTGTCGACGATCAAAATTATGTGTCTTATGACTTTCAGCGGGGGAAAATTCCATTTTATTCTAAGAACGAATGTATTTTCCACAAAACATTAATACACAGTATAGGTGAACCTAGTTGAATATTGCGAAAATTTGATAATGTGTTCATCTATGTATAATAACATAATATTGTGTTTTTACGTACCCAGTTTGCGGACGAATTTCCGATCGGAATCGACTTTGTTGTCTTCAACGTACTCGGTACAAATATTTTGATGGTTTCGAACTCAAGACTAACGAGCGTCGAAACTTGTAACTCGTGACATTGTACATTCACCTTGACGGCGGCCACTACTCTATGTATAGTTACTAAACTCACTATAGTTGTAGTAAGTAGTAGTAGTAACAATCGCTCGGTAATTAATCGCAGTGTATAAAATAATAACCGCGTGATTTAATCAACATATTTTGTCGGCGATGAAACGAAACCGAGTTACCTGCCTAAATTATGTTCTGATTTGATACAGTGGCGTATTTCGAAAAATTGGACGTGTGGGCGATGAGAAAATAATTTTGAACCACAGAGCCCGAGAAGATAGTATTATTAAATCGTGATTTGACAACACTATTCCAGCAATGACCGAAATGCACGAAAAATCAATACTTATTGGGGAAAAAAAAAAAACACGACGACCATATATTTGCTTAGTTTAACAACTCTAAAAAAGTGTTTACACGAAATTAACAATAAGTATAGACCCCCCCCGCCTCCCGTATAAAAACGCCTCTGATTTTAATGGTTTTGCGTTTTAATACTGAGGCAAAGTATGTATTATTAGCCATTTCAAATTTGTAACATACTGTATAACACCACAAATTACTTTTCAACGTAAATCAATCAATATTTAGTGGATCAGGGCCGTACCTCTCCATTTATAAACTGCGTTTTCGCTTTATACCCAGCGGCAATAAATCGTTTACATAGCTTAAAGGTACACTAACTTTTACCGTTAAAACGGGTTGTAAACGAATTTGACTTTAATTCAAAAGCGAATAGATTTTGCGAAAAAAAATTCATTCGATTTATGTGTGTGAATTATTATTATATTATGCAGTGTTTACTACACAGTCGTCAATACAGTTCGGACAACAATGTCTGGGAAATTATTTTTAACAAATACTAGATAACTCGAAACGTCCCTACAATAAACGAACCTACAACTCTTTTTAATACTTTTAGCTCAACAGGGACTTATTAATAGCTGACTTTGAACATTTTGAAAATCTTTTCCGGTTTTTTGTCACTTCTGTTAAATCAAAACGTCAGTTTTTCGATTCAAGGGTAAAATATACAATGAAAACTTGTAGACAGATGCAGGTATTGGTTGTAATAATGGTGGAAATCAATCATTAAAAATTAGCTACTCAGAAACGTACATTATTTATCATAAATATATATATATACGTATGAGTTTTGGCGAATATTAATTTTATATTATGTGCTGCTATCTGTTATCGAGTATTTAAACTAGGCGAACGTATTTATATCCGACCATGGCGTCTATGTAAAACTTAAAAAAATACATATATTTAACGTATATATTATCGTATTCATTTCTCATTTAGTGAAATACTTATAATATACGTCAAAAAAAAAAAAACGTATTCTCTGGATCGCGAAACAGAAAAACAATTTATCTTCCAGAGGTCTGTTTAATAATGGTATTCATCCGATGGGCTGTTATGATTTTGGACCAAAAATCACAATATCCGATAGAGTTATTCTCGATTTCCGCCAGTGCACGTTCTATATACTGTATTTTGATAAAGCTATTTACTAGTGAGGAACTAAGGTTCCTTCACTAATCAAACAATGGTTGCCTAATTTTTGTATTGAAAAATGATGACTATTCTGAACCTGCAGTGCGCTGACGTTGATGTTTTTTTTGTTGGAATTTTAATTATTTAAAAAAGTGTTTATGAGAGTTAATTTTCAATAACGATGTCAATTTTAAACCCTAATAACTTTAAAAAATTCGGGCCACTGACGGTATATCGAAAAATATAGGAACAACGAGGTACAGTATTACTGTACATTTAAAAGTTACACACTTCTAACTACAAAACTATAGTGGGAAATAAAATGCAAAATTTCGATTTTTAAACTATAGTGACTGACTGAAAAATGAATGAAAATAATTTAAAACTTTTAGGGTCATCGTAAACCCAGTATTAACTAAAGATCGATGAAATCATAAAAAATATATTTTTTATTAATACTATACTGTCATCTATCTCACTCATTTTCAAACACCTCCATACTACAACACCTGGAACCGATAGAGAGCGCAATAATGTCGAACACTGGACGTTCAAACATACAGTAATAATAGTTCTGTAACACTGTATAATATACGAAAAAGTTAAATACATTATGGAGCTAAAAAAAAACATCGGACAGAATTTATGTTCAAACAAGAAAAACTTTTAAATTTGTACAGGTATAGTAGGTATTATAGCGGACGAAAAGCTGAAAATTTGGAGAAAAAATTGTACCTACTGTCTACATAGAAGATAAAATACAGTTTGTATACTTGAAAGTAAAATAACAGCCATAATACAACTATAGGTATTATTAAAAAATTAACAAAAATAATAGAAAATTAGTGTTTTTAAATTGAAATATTGATTTTATAGACACTACAATTAAGTTAAAACGATCGTATTGGATTATAAAATTATTCCACTTGATTTTTCTGAATATTTTTTCTATATTCCTCGGTTACTTATATTTCATTAAAATTATTTTCATATAATTTCTATTTATTTAATATTTTGAGCACTTATGATTAGTATATTCAAAGATTAAAAAATAAAAACACTGTAGATATAAATAAAAATGTATTGGTAAACTCAATTTCTACAACGATTATAATAAATATTTGTCGATTTGAACGAATGTTCGAGTGCATTTCATCTTCTGTGTTGTACATATAAACGACGACTGGCGATGCGTATGCCGCGACACGTATCTATTGTCCAGTTTATAATTCTGTTCACAAACGAGTATCACACTTTCCTAAAAGTATCTTCGATTCGATTTGGGTCACTACAATAAATTTTATCGACGGCACCTCATCCGCGTTTACAGCCTATGGTTTGTTAGTCATAACTCATACTGTATTGTCAAGAAAAACGAGTTTGGTTCATAACACATTATTGACAAGTTTTGTTTTTCCGGTCTCGTTTTTATTATAATAATACCATTTTTAAGAATAATATTTGGTCTCGGCAAAAGCTTATGTAAAATTAAACAATTATAATAAGGTAGGTGCCTTTATTTGCTCGTACATAGTGTGAACAATATGTAACTACCGGATACACTGCAGGATTTCATTAGGATGTACAAACGATTAGTTTTTTACGAATGGTTTCCAGAAAAAACTGACAATAGTTTACCCGTTATAAATTTTAATCGAGTTATTTTTTTATGATTTTTGTTTGAAAGTGAAAATGTTCAGGTATACTCTGTACAAATTAATATGAAAGACTGTAAGTACCTAACGTCAAAAGATTTTCTTCAAGCATGATTTATACACGTACCTACATATATCTGCCAAGGTCAGTACAGATTTGTATAAGTTTAGGTTCTATTGGGTATTATTTATACACGAGGCGTGCATGAATAGTATCGTGAATGTTTGTTGTACCCACACGACACCAACAACCGCATTAATTATAATTTTTATGACCCGATTTCTCACAGTAAGGATGACCGGGGTGTCAAGATAACGCGTTTTACGACGAACAAATTGTTTCGATTTACATGTTTATTGTAATAATATGTTTTTTATTCTTTATTCATTGTTTTCAACATTTTTGTAGAAATACCACCTACTGTTTTTTTTTTTCTGCTCTTCAGAAATAACCCACGTCAATTTTACAAAATTCATTTACTGCGTTCCTATGGTATATATATATTACATATTCACGTAATATTTTTAATATTAAATCTGATTCAGCAGCAAGGTTAGCAAAACGATGTAAGATTCAAATTTGAATTTAATGACCGTGAAATTTTTATTCGTCAAAATGTTAATGGTACCCCTCGAAATGCGTTGCCGCCGTGAAGTTGCTGCACAGTAAAAAGACGTTTGAACTCTTTCCGTTTTTCTTCTTAGCCATCCTTCGACTAATAATTGACATCCATTTTTCGATGAATGACGCGTCACAAATTATTGCGCGCAACGGATTCTACGACGATTAAAAAATTTCAATGTAGAATTTAATTAATCAGTTAAAGAATGCGATTAAAATCAAAATCGAACACAACAATATACCGTCTGCCGTAGTTCCTGCACCCAGCCAGCTGTACCGTTGCTCTCGTACTGCGACGCCATAATTGTACCAATACGATAATATACAACCTGCCTGTATAAATTCTCGCACAACGTTTGTATGAACTTTGTGGAGAAATTTCTTATTTTTTTTTTACAGAAAAGCAAAGCTCGATCTCAAATCTTTTTTAATTTTTTTTTCTGCGAGTCCGTTACTTTTTCGTATGAGAGGGATTCGTGATTGAAGAAAAGCTGGTGAAGAAACTGTGAGAGAAATCAATAACAACTACTATAAAAAAATAAGACTCTTCAATTTAAAATTAAAATAGAAATAAATAATAAAACACTGGGATAACCGCAGTGTACGATATTCTATAATTTTATATTCTGAGCGTAGAGGGAAGTGTATTGATCGTGATGTTTTTTTTTTTTTTAGTCGATTTTTCGAATATCTAGTTATCTCTGCTACAACATTTCAATACGGTACCTCTTTAGATAGGTATTTTTGGCCTATGAGGACCGCTTCGAAACGGTACTACGTTTGAACATTTCTGACGTTTTGTGGGTCCATCCAAAAATGTCGAAAACACTTCAAAGCACTTGGAGTTTTCCATAAAACTATAACGATGATAAAACTTTATACCTGTATGTTATTGCAATCGATTAAGGGTTTTAAGGACGTTGAATTTTTTTTCATATTTGCTGATTTTACGTCGTAAAACGTTTGATCTGCGGTCTTGCGCATCGCGTAAAATTCAAACTGATACAGTAATAACGACAATTTGCAAATTGTATTATTGTTGTTATAAATTGTACGTACATTCCAGCGAATAATCATCACGACGGCCATTATAAACGCACCAATTTAATAATCGTTCTGTTTCGCGCGTCTCGTCCGTATATCATCATGCTGCTGTATTTATTATAATCGTAATTTTTAACCGCTCACGGAACAAAAAAAACCATTTTTAATTAACAACGCTCCGATAATCATCGCGAGCGCGCAATATTCTGTACGTCTGACGCGCTATAATAGCGTATTATTATTACAACCTATGCTTGTAAATATCTTCGTTTACTATCGGCTTTTAGCACATCCACCCAGCGTGTGTGTATACGATGTCCGCAAGTGGTACAACCAGAACTCGTCGTTCGTGTGAATGGACGGACATTTTTCGCGGATAAGTATGTTACGTACATAGTTTTTCGTAGTTATTTGTTTATTTTACTAGATTACGACGTACAGGCGCGTCAACTAAAACACCGAGCATATTTCGTAAACGGCGACAGCGAACGCGAGTTAGTCGTATAAACAGTATAAACGATTGTATTCGTCACGACTCGCGTGACGTTATGAAGTTAAGACTCTTTCAGATCCACATAGTTACGTATTATAACGCGAGAAAGGATCCAATTTTTTCTCATAGTTTCCAGAGTCTTACAGCGGTACAAATACGCTTAAAGATGTATGCGTACTGTAATATCTTTTGTTTTTCAAATGTTCCGAATGGAAAACGATGAAAACTCGTTTTTCACGCAAACTCGCCAATCTTCAACGTAACTCGGGTCTGAAAGGGTTAAAAATAATGTAAACTTTTCGTTTCCGAACGACGCGATTGATTGGCGCGAATCTGATTTTTCCGAATCCGGGAATCGACCTGAGACGGGATTACAACAGCCGGTGGCAGCGGTGGAACCAACTACGCCTTTGAAGGGACGAGTGTTCTCAACACAATTCGCCGGACACTCCAATTTTTAAAAATCTATATTTTGTATACGTTTCGAAACCGGGATGGGAATTTCTCCGTAACTCGCTGAAAAATCGATCGATTGCTATTCCGAGGTCAAAAGGCGCGTCATCATAAATCCTGACAACAGTTCAGCACAATAGGGTTTTCGAAATAAAATGTAATCAACGTTTTCATCCGAAACGGTGTGTATCTTATAAACTAAATTTTATAATAATTGTTTTTGTTTTGGACCGTGTTAATATAACATATGAGGTTAATGAATTCGAAAAAATGAGTATTTTCGTGCATTCGGGTCTGTTATACATCATGGTTTTAACATAATACGGAATTTCTGCGTACAGCCTTCCGTGAAAAGTAGACTGAGACAGGAAAGCGAACACCGCGGCAAGGTTTACATTCGGATATTACAATATAGTAGCTGTTTATGCCTACATTTCATACGTACTGGGTGAGCGCGGTTCCGGTCAGTATGTTATGATGTGTTGCGGAAATAAACAACAAAAAATATTCTCTTTGTGGCGGTTTATTTCTAGCACTAGGTAAAGATGCTCGTGATGATTTTCATCGGTAATGTATCAGACGCTCGTATAGTATAATGTATATTCTAGTATACTATAATGGCCGAAACAATGATTGAAGAGCTGTTCGACGTTACACGAATGTTTTAAATTGATTGAAAACGGTCGGGGATTTGTTTAAAGTGGGTGTAATATGATATTGCGCGTAGTGTACGATAAGTGTTATTGTATACAATATAGAAAAACCATTTTTGTCTTTTAAAAAATTACAAAGAAAACGAGCATTCGAAAATTTCCGAGCTCAGTTCTAATAGCTCGAAAACTGTCAAGCGACTTTGAAATTTCCGCGTAAAACTTATTTCATTATGTTCATTACAAATTTTCGTTATAATATATAAGTAACGAAATGTTCAAGTTTTCGTTTACGAACAAAGTTAAGACCGATAACAAATTGAACTTTGTCGAAAGCATATTTTCCCGTGCTCGGTTGTATCGTATCATGCGTATATTATAGTTTAAAAAAAAAATTTGTGGAATGTGATGGACCCACTGTTTTTCGTTAGAATTGTATTGTACTGCAATACATACTGTTATGGTAATTATTAAAAGAAACATTTCAGTACCCGTTGTATAAATACGTACTAATTCAATCTAAATGTTATATTGATAATGAACCCATTTACCATATTTATAATACGTTTTAGATTCTGAGCGTAAACGAAAGAGTATAGTTGGACCGGTAAAAATGCGTGTACGTTCTTATTTAATTTTTTTTGTTTTTCGTCGCCGTGTCATCTTTATCGGGTGTTGCGAATCAACCCTAAATCTGTAGAAAAGGGTTACATAGTTATATATTAAGCGTTTGATGATTTATAACCGAAAGTTTAATTTAACTTGTAATATATTATGTACCCACTATACAAGTTTGTCGTTCATTACAAAATGATTAAACGCGATCATAGGCTGTAAAATGTATACTTTAAAAATTGTTTGAGTGAAAAACACTGCACACATATTATAATATAATGTGTGTACCAATATAATATATGTTGACTTACAATAAAAATACTACTCCAAAACGAATCACAAAACCAATTGAAACAGAAAACGTTATTCTAAAAGTATCGTGAATTTTTCGTGTACCTCCTCGCGCGTCCGTCAAAAATGAATTGATTTTATATTTTAAGACGATACCGGTCTGCATCTGAAGATTATTATAAACTCGGTCGTAAACACTCCCATGTAACTGGGCTTATTCATACGGTTTTTTTTTTTTCTGTCGTTATAAGAAACACAATATTATTATATTCTTGTTTTAAATTAAATATACCGATCCACATTATCACGTAAAATGCGCGTAATGACGACGGGACGGGCGATTCCTCGGCGCGGCAGGTATCGATTTCGATCAAAACGATTTTTCACGGTCGTCCAACGCGGGGCACGACGACGCAGATACACGGAGTGTTTCTAAACGCTTTTTTTATCGGCCACAAGATCCACGGTCGCACACGTATACAATATTATGCGATCAAAATGTTTTTGATAAAAAATAACTGTAAATAGACGTAATTTTAAATACAGTCTCTGTAATAACCTGACATACGGACAAGGCTGGACAACTTTTTTCGACTTTTAAAAACTTTTTTAGTTGTTATAGCTTATTAAACTAAAAGTTAACATACAAACAAAAAACTACAGTCCTAACATAATATAAAGAGTTAATATTTCGTATTTTCTTTTAAACAATTTTTTCTCAGTAATACCTACTTTTTTTTTAAAAAAAAAACTTCATACATCATTACAGATTAACACGTTATATTAAAAAAAAAAATTAATCAAATTTAACCTTTTCACTTAATTTTAACTTTTAACGAGCTAATATGCCCAGCGAATAGATATTCAGAAGAGAGTCAAATTTTGGCTATAGATAGTGAACATTTTTTACACCTTGACTTTGCAGGCGCATATTAATCTTTACTATAATCAACATAAGAAGGTATAATACATACCAATATCCTTTAACTCGCTCTTCGAAACCCTAAAAAACTCCGACACCCTCGTGACCCGAACGATTTTTTACACCCGTATCGATCAGAAACCGAAAACAATTCGATTCCAACGCACTGTGATATACGTTTCAAGTATTTTTCACGCCAAATTCAACTGTCGGTTCGTAATAATTATGTACCTTCCGTCGTTATTAACTTTTTTTCGTTTACAATACTGCGTGTCCACCACGCAAGAGCGCGATAATTCGACCCTTTCAAAAAACATCGGTTCAAAATACTGTTCGATCAAGTAAAATGTATGAAGCTTTTGCGTTTAAACTGCTGCGGTGCGAATCCGTTTCAAACTGCAGGGAGAGTGAAGCATTGATTTTTATGATTTATTTTATAATTTAACCCGTCCGCCGTGCACGTCACATAACCTACCTGACAATTTGCCACGTGTTTACCAAATCCAAGTCGAGACCTGCAGTTGCAGACGGACGTTTCATATTTTGTACTCCTAGGGAAAGGTCTAATAATGCGACCACAGACTATTTAGAGGGTTTTCCGGAGAGTTCCGATTCTTTCGGTTCGACGAGTTGAAAACCCTCGTACAGACAACACACACACGCGCGTAACATTGTTGTTGTATTTTTTAATGTTGAAAACGGTTGTGAAACTATTATTATTTTTGCGCGCCAGGAGCGTTCTCTCGACGGCGGGGCCCTCCGTGTCGACGACGACGGAGGCGCGGCGACCGGCGGCGCTCGGAACAGGTCGCGCCGTCGCGCCGGGAGAGAGTGGCGGCCCCGGCGCTTCGGCGGCGAGTGAAAGAACTCGCGACGTCCTCAGTTTTCGAACAGGTGTCCACGCGTTCGGTCTCGTTCACGACAACAATTAATAACGACGCCGGGTGTGTGTAAAAACATGTCGGAAAAATCGCTCGTTTTTCGACGACCGTCCGAGTGCGTGTAATTAGGTACGTTTTTTGTAGAATTCACTTGCTCGGTGGTTGTGGTACCTGTAGAGTTTAGGAGAACATTTTCGTCTGCTGTCGGTGCACGCGAGGCTGATGTTCGGCCGATTGCCGCCTCGGATGGACTACGACAATTGTCGCTACTGACGATTTTTGACGCGATCGACCGCTGAGAGGTAAAAAATCGTATAATTTATCGAGTATTACTATCGTTAAGTAAACCGTATTGCAGACGAATCAACAATTATTCGTATATTAGTTGAGCGAGTACGGCGGTTAGACCTAGGGTTAAACTGTGTGCAAGTCGAATGATCGTTTCGGTGTTTGATTTGCGTATAATCAACAAACCTGTGCCTGATTGATTTACTCCATTTTCATTAAATATTCATTTTTCGTTTATAGTCGATTGACCAATGATTATTGAAGAAAAACATTTCAAATAAATCACTCTAGTGGGGTACAGTTTCGAAAAAAAAAAACGCAGGTATGTGATGAAAACTAAAATGTT
>CM029363.1:5472316-5483276 GCA_017140985.1 Hormaphis cornu
ACCTGCGATAAAAAAAAAAAAAGTAAACTGTTTAAGCGGTTTTTTTTTTTTTTAATAATAGGTTTAATGTAGATTTTTTTACGTTCTCCGCTTAAGTTTAACTTTTTTAAGTTATTATAAATTCTCAAAAATATTCTCTTCTAGGAGTGTCCAAAATAATTTTCAACCAACAGTTCGTTTATAAATTATTAAAAAAACTACACGAAAAATTGATAATCGTGTCACTCTTTTCAGCTGACGTGAGTAAATATGTTGATAGTACCTATAATTTTATGAACCGTAGACGCGTATTAAGTCGCTTTTATGTAAAATAAACGTAAATAATGAACCGAAAATTATATATCTACGATGTCATTGAGCTTACTCCGTAGTTCGTAAAACAAAATGTTTCAAAAGTGTTACCCAACAGTATACTATCCAGAACGGTTGCTGTACTGACTAAATATTTGCATTTTAATAACTGAATTTATCGTATTATTCTAAAGTTCCTACCCGATTTCTTTGCGATCGAGGGGCGTTTTAAATATTAAACATCTAACCCGTGTTTTTCCACAAATCAGACAAATATGGAAATCTTCTTAGACGCACGTTCAATTACGATAAAGTTCGCCAAGTCTTGGACTGCAGAGAGTGTTGAATACTCGGATATATTTTTAAATCCGAGAAAAAAACTAGTGTGACAAGTATCGTTTATCCGATTCGTTTGTACGTACTATCCAAATTTCTATTCAGAGATCTCGTTTTGCGTACGAATTCTACTCTGCAGAATATAATGGTGATCTCGCAATCTCGCGGTTCAAATTTTTTACACAAGTGCCCATAATTTTTGTCTACACCTATACATATTGTTTTCATATGTACAACACATTTCACTGCCGCAGCTGCAGTCAACCCGCAAAACCACAACGTTTTTCGTATTGTATATTATTGTGGAAACACAATAAGTAAATGCGGCGTTTCGGCGTTATTATGATGTATAACAGACACGGATATCGATTACTTCCTAAATAAAATCCTACACCGTGTTTGTAGTGATATTACGTTTACGCGTATCATAATGTCCAGGTACTCGTATTTATAGGTCGAAGGGGCGTCTGCTTCCCTTACACGATCATTTCCAACGGCTATGTGGTACACAGGGTGTTTAAAATTACCGGAACCTCCAAAATCGTAGAGGAACATTATACAACGAAAATTTAATACGACAACATATGATCAGCAGCAAAAGATTACAAAAGTAATATGTTTTCTATTGTTTTCACCTCTTTACAGACGCCGAATATCGAACCCCCTCGTATTTCGACATTCGAGGATGGAAAAATATTCCATGTCCCGTTCGAGCGGTGTTTATCTCCTACTAAAATACTATTATACTCTCCTACGGCCGGTGCTGCAAGGTCCACGGGGAACGTGTTTCGTCCCGCGCATCGTCGACGTCGTGATATAAGATAATATTATAATCTCGTGCACGACGATTTCATCCACGGTCAACGTTTTTTATATGTACACACACATAAATGAGCGTTTAACACTTATTTACTGTGGAATTATTACGTTTACCTTAAAATACGAAAAATAATATCGTATATACCCGTCGTTCTAAATAATTGCGTTTAAAACAACACCAAAACCCTCCGGTGTTCGTTATTAAGGTTATTGACTCGGGCGAATCGTGTGAAAAATCATCCGAAACAAATGCTTATCTATTCCGATTTAAAAACTAAAACCGTACGGATACAAAATGGTCAAAACGTACGATTCTCGCTCCGTACCCCCGAAATAGTTCAAGAGCCGTTTAACAGCAGATCTTAATATTCTGATAATTCCGTGTCTCTGATGTTGCGTTTTCGTCTTTTTACAACCTATACAAGTAATCGAATTTCCAGCGATATTATAATTGTTGACGGAAATCAGAACCGTAAAACATAAAATAACGTTGAGCCTTACCTTTCAGCTCGACCGAGTGATAAACAGAGGTGATACGACGAACGTTTAAACCAAGTCGAGTTAAACGGCAAAAATATTATACTGTTTAAAAACCTAACGAAATTAAAATTATCAGGTATACATCACAAAATACTGAAAATCAATTCGACGAGGGAAGGGAACGTTCGAGTATAGTAACGATTTCGTTTGGTTTTCAGCATAATAATGTCGACGAAAAATTATAATAATTCGTGATCGTCGTCGATGGGCCATGGTTTGGTAAAAGAAGCTGTTAAACGCTGCATTTTGTTGGACCCATATAATCGTTACGTTTGTTACGTCCATGGTGCACCGAACATTCCGAAGCAGAATAAATATGTACACTGCGCATAAAAACCCCTCAAACATCCTACAGTGTACGGTGTGTCCGCGCAGTTTAGTGTACACGATATATTAACCTAGAAACATCGAGACAATGCGAGTACAATCCGGACGGCATTATTGTTGTACCGAATATTATCAGGCTGGCTGCCTAAATATCATCATATTCATACAGTCGCCGCGTTGTTTGTACAAATGTACGTACAAATTATATAGTTGTTACGGACAGTAAAAAATAATGTTACATAGTTAAGAGGCTGGGCACCCGGTCGTTTTGGAAGTTTTAAATTACATATTTTTAGGCTTATGGTTGTGGCAAAGAAAAAAAAACGTTCGTGTACTCTCGGCACAGATAATAGACAAAATATGTGTACAAACGAGAAAAGCTGAACGTATAGATTCATTTGCTGATATGATCAAACGGTTTTGTGGTCCGTTGGCTCTCGTTTTTTTTTACTTACGTCTTTGCTAGTCGAGTTTCTATGAACATTTTCATGGTTTAGACCAGTTTGCGGAGATAATAATATGACACGCGCTTAACCTAACGTTTACGATTTTTAAAAATTCAGTTGACATAAAAGATGAGTTTTTGGGATATAGTTGCGGCGGTGGTAAAAACACGAGAGTATATTGTTTCGCATTTTACGTTTGTACTGTTGAAACAAAATTTATAGGTTATAACCGGCTAAAATTGATTCGAACGATTACGCGACAAAACCGAAAACGCCGATCGAGTTTTATCACAATTATTAGAAATACTAACGTAGGTACCGAAAGACGGTTTTGTCCGACGAATAGTTCCAACCGATAGTCGAAATAATCGTTTTAACCGGTTAACGTGACGTTGTGCGTATACGAGAGAACGAGGAGAAATTAGACTTTCTTCTTCTTTTGGGTTTTGTCGGCCACTACTGTATTGAACATCCCGTCAAACATCCGATTCTCCCTGTCGGCTGCTATTGTTTTCCAATCTGAGTTTAGAGATTCCTCTTCGCACCACGTCTTCCCATCTCAGTCGAGGTCGTCCAAGAGGCATTTTTCATCCTTCCGGGTTCTCTGACGTGCGCAACAGTTGTTTCTGTCCACTCGTAGTAATCTTCTACTCTGCGTCTAAATTATGTCGCGTTTCTTAAAGCGTTCTTCTAATTCTTTATTATTTTTTTTTCGTACTCCGTTCGGCAGTTTCCTCGGCTTTTACCGGAACAAAAGTTCCTTCTCAGTATTTTTCTCCCATTGATTTATTTTCTTCCGTTTTTCTTAACGTCGTATTACGAGTAGTACTGTATAGGTACAACCGACCCCGTCAACCTCGTGCGAGTTATGTCCGTGTCGCGGTATAATTTATTGCCGAAGTGACCACTTTTGCTTAAGGTGAATACTGAACAGCCGCGGTGCATCGGTATTGTTCGATGGAAAGTGTACTGTGTGGTTTGATCGGTTTGACACGTTTACCCGAATTCTGTGTCGATGAACTTTCCGGAATTTTTCTACTCTCTTATTCCACGTAGGTACGCCGACGGATTTTTATAGTATATGTAGTTTCATCGTGGTGACATAAAAACGTGCGGTGGTGAACAAAATATCGCGAAAGAAGAACGTGTCGAAGAATCGCGCGGAAAAAAAAACGCATAAAAAATACAAATTTTGGCAAGCATCAAAAAAACAAAAAATCGACACTCAAACGGCTCTTTTGTACAATATTACGACGGACTGTAACAGCAGATGTTGGATGTCTTTCAAAAAAAAAATTGTACGCACCCGATAATAATACGCGAGTATTACATTTTTTGTCCAAGGCGAAAAAATAATCCTTGGCTTTTACAATAATTCGACACGATATTCGTTAACCGTAATAATATTATTTTTAACTCGTTCCGGCTGTATTTATTATGTGATGTATTCGACGTGTACTACGGGTCGCGTTAAAAAGTTAATTTCAAATTTTGGGTTTCGAAACTTTTTGTGATTTGTTTCTCGCCGCCGCAGTTGTTGGTCTTTGACGTCCGTATTGAAACAATATAGCTACAGACGTGTGAACAATCAAATCGATGTACGATCCATACGTATAAAAAAAACACGCGCGCGTTCGTCGTAAAAAAAAAAAAAAAGGAATGAAAGTGCAAATTACTTTTGATTCTCCGGACGGACGTGCAGTCAATTAGTGTTCTATCAGGTTTACATAATGTGAATTTACCAGTTTTCATTTACAGTAACCTACTGACTGAATTAACGAAGTATAATAATATAAAACCATAAATAGGTACAACTTTCTCGCATTCATCGAGTAGGCACCGAACGATGCGTATATATCATATACGAGGTACGAACGTCTGCGATGATATGCAAATTGATGAAAATCTTTTGTAAATATATATATCGTCTCTCGACTGCAATAAAGTATTGTCCGGTTCACTTCTTTTCTCGACGTTCGTTCCACTACGATTCGTATTGAATTATTTTTCGGTTACATACCGAGGTACTCGCGCGTATGTTTATAAAAAATATTTTTTTTTATTCGCGACTTTTAACGAAAAATCTACACGTCGATAATAATAATTAGTGTCGCGATTTATAAAGAAAAAAGTCTACCCATTTCAATTTGTGCGATATGGACTGCGCGTATTGATTTTGTCTCGGACGAAATAATTTTTATAAGTTTTTAAAATAACGATTTTATCAAGATTCAGGCTTACGTACTTTTCGTGGAACATTCGAATTACAAAAAATTACATTTTCAAGTCTGGGGCATTAAAAGTTAAAATAAAATACAGTTAATAGGTCAAGTCAATTTTAATATTAACTCGTTAATTTAGTTTTGTTTACTTTTGACTTAATTATTATTTTTTTAATCTCACACGTTTACTTTGAGTTGATCTGTAATAGTTTTAAAACTCTTAAAAAAGAAAAGTAATACGATAAGAAGAAAATGTCAGAAGAAAATACCTACAAAAACAATTTTTTCGAAAAGGACGAAATGTCGTACCGGGTGCGAAACCGAGTGAATTAGTCTTTATTTTAAGTCGAGTCAATTTTTTCCCTAAGCAGCTGTCGACTGGTCGGACGCTGGACGACACCTATTTTTATTCGAATAATAGAGATCGTTTGAAAAAAAAATTACGAATTATGACAAATCGATCCTCTCGCGCGCGTTCTCGCTGATCGGGGTCACACGCGTATATATTGTTAAAACATACCTTGAATTACTATTTTATTTTGTACGCCGTGACGCCGGACCGCGACCAATCATAAACATAAGTACTATATCACATGGAAACATTTAATAGGTAAAAAATAGCTCAGTATTATGTTATTATAATAGAACACGCTCCGAATAGACGGTAATTATACGGCCCACGCGAAAAAATGTTCGTCGTGCATCAAGAGCGCATATGAAATTTGTCAGATGATCAAAAAAAACTTACACGCAAGTGCTGTTTTTTTTTTTCTGTTCGTCGATACATTTTTACTTTACCTCCCGTTTTCGATATTAGCAGCGTTAAAGATCGCCAAATGTCGAGGACAATCTTCAAACGCTCGCTCTTGGTGCGCAGTTGTTATACAGTTAGGTCAGCTGCAGGTTTTACAATTGTTATTTCCGAATCGGATTGAATTTATTAATTTTTCGTACCTGTATTATCATCTATTTAGAATAAAAATAAACGCGAAATAAACTGTACAGTCATGTGTCGCTAAAATTTACTCAATTTCAAACAAAGATAACAGCTTGTATTTTTAATTTACATCGTTTTCTATCTTATAGTTGGACGTTTCCTCTGTTTTAAAAAATGCTCTATCATCTTCTTTTGAAATTTTCTCATCTTATTACCGACACTTAAAAAAAAATTTATATTATCATACAGATTACAGTCGACACGTTAAATTAGAAAAAAATTAACTTATCAAGTTAACTTGAATCAAAGGGAAATCTCCCGTCATTTCTGTTTTGCTTAACCGGTTTCGTAGTTAGAAGTCTGCGACTTCAAAATGTACTAGTCTACGCGCACATTACTAATCGATACACTGTCGTTGTAAAATTTTCTGAAAATCGATTTTTTTCCTAAAATCGTTAGGCCTGATCGTCGTTGAAAATTGAATTTCATCAATATTGTTTTTATTATTCCGAAAAAAACCAACGTCAGCCTACAGACGTTATTATTCCGAACCGTGATAATTTTTCAAAACAAAAATTCGTTTCATTCCATCATCGTTTCGTTTGTAAATGTTAATTCTCTACTATAACGTCGCTGTATAGAATAGTGTACGGTACAGAACGCGCTCCGGTGGTATTCGACGGTAACTCGATCGGATGTTCCCCCCTGAGGTTAACTTTTTAACTTATTTGTAATATCATTTTTAACGCTCATGAAACGTGATGAAAAAAATTGAACAGTTTCCACGCGCCCCAGAACTCGTAATGAACGCGTTAGATTTCGCCACCGAAATTCAACGTTAACAGTTAAAAATCTGCACGATATTGTACAAAAACAGGCTGATTTCAGAAAAACCTACACAATGTGCGCACCTGTATTAGCTTTTGACGAACGCGTCGACTGACTGCTGCAGGCCATATGATATGTATAACCATTGTTAAACACGTTAAAACATCAAAATATAAAATATTATATTCGTCGGTGGAGCACCTCTTACCAGTATCGCGTTTTAGCTTTCCATTCGAGCAGTCGTATACGATAACAAAACACACGTCATATTATCGTCGTCCGTCGTCACCGTTCTTAAACACCACCTTCGCCCCATGCAGCGGTTAACCCTTTCACTTCTGAATATTATGTTTCGACAAAGATAGAGAGGTTTTTTTTAAGGCCTTTTTTCTAAGAATTTTTCCGTGAAATCGTATTTTTTCTATTTCAATAAAATAATACGTAACTTGGTTTTTTCCGATTTTCAACCGCATTATTGACATCACACATTTTTTTTTTTTTACTACGCTATATTTCGTTCCATTCAACGAGACGCGGTTTTTTTTTCGGTTCCATTGTTCTGCGATTATTTCATAGCGCATAAAATTAACATCGAATAAACCGGATTTTTTTTTTTTTCTATCGATCTGATCGATTTTGATGATTCGTTTGTTTGCGATTCATACACTTCAGAGGTGATCCCGTATAAATTTTATCAAAATAGTGCTTCTCGAAAAAATTATCAAAAACCATTAATACTGTACAGAAAAATCACGATAACATGACGTTTTTACATACGCTGTTTTCAGGGTATTTTTTTATGGTTTTTTTTTATCATAACTCATTATAACAATAATGAGAATACTATCATTGTTATACGACTATCGACTACGCCGTTCATGTGTGCGCAGAGTCGCGCAAATGACACGGTATGAAAAAAGGAAGTTACACTAAAAATTATATTTTGGGTTTTTCGACTTGAAATTTGAATACGACATCAGTCGTATACGCGACTACATGCCGACAATTTTGAAAATCGCAAAATTTTTTGATCCGCCGATGTTAACAACATATTATTATTATATTTTGTACAGTCGTTTCTCCGTAATTTCGAAAATGATCGTTCTATTGTCATAAACAAAAATGTATCTTCGTGCTGAACTATACAAGAAAGTTCCGTTCAATTTTAAATTTGGGTTTCACCGTCCCGGTTTAACTTGACTAAACGGTGAGCTCGATCAGAATCGTTTTTTTTCGATGGAAATCCGTTGCTTTCAGACATCAAATACAATACGTTTGAACCACAACCTCCGCCGAAACAGTGACAAAGCGTGGTCGCTGCTCTCCGTCAAACAGGTTGATACCATGGGCGGCCAAGAGTTTTCCCCGGTACTTTTGTTTTTAAAGTCGGTATTTTTTTTATGTTAAAATTTTTTTTTCCATTTCGAGCATTCGAAACCGATGCGAGGACGAGAAACCGAGACCGGGATGATACTTTTGTTATTTTTTTTGTTACTGTACAGCTCGCGCGGCCGAAACACGATCTCGCCCTACCGAATTGCGTAACCGTCACCGGGCGGTCGCAGGACCGAAACGGTAAAAACGGACCAACGTTTTCGTCTGCGTCGCTGCGGCGGCGTTTACGGTGTTTTTTTTTTTGGATATTATTGTGTTCACAGTGCTCGCGAGAAACGTTCAATTTACTGTCGTTTTTGTTGTTATTTCTCCGGATAACATTTTTTTTTCATTGTTTTCCAAACATTTTTGCCAGTTGCTGCAGCGTTGGTTTGACGATCTAATCGTCGTTTAACACCGATTTTTTTCCTAACCGCGTGAGAACTTTTCGCGTCGTCGTTTCGCATTTAAATCGCCGCGGCGACGATATCCGCGGAATTCAATCGGCAATTTTTTATACTTGGATAAAAATAAAAAATATATTCTCAAATAAAGTACATGACGAATGAATCTGAAGCTGTGTGTGTACGTACTGCAACACTCCTTTCAGTGGTTTTTTTTTTTGTTCTGAATATCCCATCATTTTTTTTTTTTTTTTTTGGTTTTACGGTTCGATACGTCTATAGTTAGTACACACTTACGATTAACGTAAAACATATTTAAAAAAATGTTTGTTTATTTTTTTAGTATAAAAATAGAAATTTTTTAGTTCATTTATACGATAGTTTGAATAGTCTACAATCTATACGTATTTCTTGATACGGTTATCGGGCCAGTTTTTCAAGATAAACTTTTTTTTTTTCAGGGTGTTTAAAATTGACTGCGTTGTTGAAAATTTAATTCTCAAAAAAAAAAACTCGACGACAGTACCTACCTATTTACAGGCATTCGTAATAATATTTCAAAACTAAAATTGGTTGATTTTACTAAGATTCCTTGCGGAGACGGGGTTCTGGCGTTATTCGATAATAACTTTATCGACCCTCGAGATTCATAACGTTTGCGAGAATACTGTTATGGCGCACGGGTACCGTCGACTCGGTCTGTCGAACATTTTGTCGGACGACGAATTTCGCTCGACCCTGGGGGCACACGGTTTTTATCCATCCCACAAAGCTCTCGTTAACATCGTATAAATTAAAATTCTTCTATATCTTCCTGTCTGCAAACACGGTTTAAAATTTAAATTATACCGATATCATGTGGGCTCAATGACACCGGTCGAGCGTTTTTGTCCGCGAGGCCAGTTGAGTCGACGGCGGAATACGAATATTGTTTCGTTTGATTCTGATCTGGTTTACGTATCCTAAGACTAATCTAGGTATACAATTTCGCCGAATTAAAAAAAAAATATATATATACAAATTATGTTATGTTTCGTAGTATTGTAGAACGGTTGAAAATCCCGTGTCAGACAAATCTATATAGTATATGTATTTGATAGCACACTACAGCTAAGTTTCGTCGTACTGTACTATACTTTTAAATTTTTGAGCCGCAGATAAAAGTGTATGATATAAAAACAACGCTTTTTTCCCCGGACGATAGATACACCCGTATGGACGGTACTTTGATTGAGGTTTTTTTTGTATTGAAACTTCGATTACCACCTTCTATATTCTGTATTTGAGTTGTACGATCCGAAAAAGGCCAAAACGTCCGAAATCGCTCGAGTCAGAGAAATGTTTGCACGCGAAACAGGTTAGGATTTACGATTGACGGCTTAGGCTCTGTACAGTTTGTAGATTCTTGTGCGGTTTACAAAACACAACAAAAACGGGACGCACGGACCAATTACACAATGACTTTTTCTCATCTCGTTAGTGCTTTTACTTACTTACTTACTTACGACCGTATTATACGCTCTTTACCGTGTTATTTTTATTTACCTATGTATAGATAACAGTCGGCCGCGTCTGAAACGATTGCGATAAACCTTCGATCGAAAAAGTATAAAATATATATATTGTTAAGTCTATTATACAAACGTATGGTCGTTCCCACGGAAATCGGAACGGAGTGTGTGGCGTGCGTGTTATATATATTTATATTTTATTCGAAGGATATTATGTGGGTCAGCGCGTTTTTTCGATTCGACAACAGTTTGCAGACGCGTCACATTCAGTGTGTTCTCTACTCGCGTAGATGATTTTAGTATTTTATCCGCGTATAAAAATGTGCGATACTGATATAATCGTTTCAGACCGCGAACGTGCGTGTCGGAAAACGAGAGAATCCTAAAACAATAAGTGTTCGATACGATTGTGAATTAACATTATGTCTCGAAGCAATGATTTGCCTTCGAAAATACGCGTCTGAACGGGCTCGTCCTGGTAAATTTTTCGAGAATTTCAAAACTTCCAATGAACTCAAAAAAAGTTTCGAAAACACTCTAAAAAAAAAAAAAACTCGTATGTTACCTCAATAAAAATATCACTTGGGACGTTATGGCCAAAAAGAACTAAATCGATGTGTCAAAAAGGTCGCGGATTATTACCTACGTATATACTTAGGTAAATGGAGGAAAAAAAAAACAGCGTATTATACCTGGCAAAAATGTGTTCGATCTTTTATAACGTGTTGAATTGATTAAAATTTTGAACACGACGAATTTTTTTTAGTCAAATAGCTGGTATATAGCCGTTCTGAGCGATTTCGCCGTTTTCGGCACATAACCCAGAAAAAAACATAAGAATATCAAACAAAATAAAATTCGACTTTCGTGTGGTATTGAACTCTTTCCGCCCGAGACGGTCGTTACGAACCTGAAAACTTCAAAT